>APFE030887490.1:2297-108192 GCA_000404065.3 Pinus taeda | reverse complement strand
CTGACTCCTAAAAACTGAAAAGATTGCCGAGCGTTTCTTTTACGCTCGTTAAAACGGAATTAAAAGACGGTCCTCTTACAACCCTTTTCTGACCGAAAAAACAAGAAAAGATTGCCGGATTTTTGTCGTTTCAAATTCGATATTGAAAATAAAACGACGTGTCCTTGATCGCTTTTTACTTTTCAGGTCAAAGACACTAACTATGAAAATATCCTTGGTCGCAAGATCAAGCGGTTCTCCTAGGTATTATTTTATACATTTTCGGGCTTAGGAGACACAAATTTACGAAAAAATTCAATCTGGAGTCTTCTAAGTTTTTCAGACTCTCTAAATATGAAAAACGCCGAGTTTCTCCTATACTGGACTCGTTAAAATTTCACAGTAAAGGACCTGTTCTATTACAAACAGGAACGGACCACTCCTTCTTAGGGTTCGCATCAAAAATTAAGTTGGACTCATCCGAAGGATGAGCTTACAAACAAGCATATGTTATCCTCCTCAAGCTTGTAAAAAATAAAGAAGGTACTTGCGTAGATATGTGGGGGAAAGGTATAGAATGAGCCTATTTGATATCCTTTTGTTCAGAAAAAACTTATACTACCTATTCTTTGAACACGACACTTATTCATTCACCTGGGTTGGGAAATCCCTTGCCTCACAGTTGACCAAAATCATTGACATTCTTTAGCCGGGTTATGGGAGTCGACTTTGAGTCATTCGTCACTAAACCATCTGTTGTGTCGTTATGTGTTCAAGAAGTCTGTAAACAAAACATTCAAACCGCAAAATACCTATCATCCATTGTGTCATCCTTGAGTCAGTCCTTGCAGCAACATTTCTTCAACTTGAACTATGATTTCGTGTTGTGGGCTTGCCTGCGACGGGTCGCTTTCTATCGACATCAGCACATTATCTAGAGAGTTGACTTACAAATCGTCAGTACCTTGGAGTCTGCATGCATCAATGGCAGGTTTCTCGCCTTCGACGTCAGTTTTCATCATTGACTTGCGATCGAAGGATTTCATGAAATGTTCGACACCGATTCATTCATTCACATCTCATGAATTGTGTTGGGTACTTTGAGAACCATTGACATTATTGGTGGTCTCTCTCACACTTGTTAACAGTTTGCGTCATTGACTGGTAATCAAGTGGTTTCTACCATGTTCGACATCGACTCATTTATCATGGCTAGAATTGTACCAATTCGGGAAGTAGAGATGAAGACCCTGGATCTAGTTTCCACCATCCAGGCTGCGAGGAGTTTTGTATTCATATATTGTAGACCAATTATAAACAGATGGCTGCATCCATACTGTGTCTACACGAGTCTATGATTATGATGTATTATGAAATCATTCCTGTATCAGAGTAGTAGTTAGTCTGTTAGTTAAAGTTTGATCTGAGTATGGGAATGCCTACCTCAGCGATGATATAATCTTATACATGTATTTTGTGTTGAAAATTGCAGGTTCTGACTGGGCTCTCCACAAGATAATCCTTGAAATGATAAAGTACTTCGCCCTTCCTAGATGATATAAAACCCTAATCTATTACAGGCTTCGCACTTTAGGGGGCAATCTGTTACACTTAAATTTGTCACCATGACTATCTGCAGTTAGTATGGCTCCATCAACAGTCATACTATCCTCCTTGTCAAGCCTTATACCTCTGCTCTCCATGTCAAACTTCAAGAAAGAGAAAAAGTCATTAAAAAACATGTTTATCTCTGGGTACGCAGGTTCTCTCTACCTTGCCTGCGTGTACGCATCCCAAGCTCATTGTACCTGCGTACTTGTACGCTCTGTAAGTCAAGGGATGGGTGCGTACTCGTGTAAAGGTCAAAAGGCCCGAGTTTCATCTTAAAAAAGTTACTTGTGGTCACTTCTAGAGCTTTCTAGAAGAGTGTTTGACGTGTATTGAGCGCCTCCAGATGGTTCATGCATCCCTATGATAGAGGAACTTATCCCATCAAGAGAGGAGCTACCCCATCCAAAAGAGGGAGTATCCCATTGATGTTGGAACTGAATAATTTCCTCTAGAACACTATAAATACAGGCCTTGGGCCAGAGGAGGGGAGGTTGAAAGCTGAACATTCCAAAGGGTAGATGCTGCTGGAATTAGGACTTCCATTGTAAACTTGTGAGGAGAGATTACCATCCTTTCTTGTCGCCATATTGGGAGTGGGTGAGCTTGTCAAAGTAGAGGAAATCTCTTGTTGGACCCTGGGAGGAGCTTGCACAACACCAAGTTTCAGGTTGTAATGGTTCCTTTTTTGTTTCCTTAATACAAATAAGTCCATTCTTCTCAATGATTTGTTGTTAATGAATTATTTCATGTACTCCTTGGTCTATATGATGAATATGCTTTGTTTTATTAAATATTCAGGTGTTATGTAATCGTTTTACTGTTAGTGTATGCAGGTCTTAAAGTGAAGGAGGAGCTCATCTGGATCAGCAAGGCTGGACTGCTACAACAAGCGTTGGATTTGAGGTAGGATCGAACAACACTTGGTTTCTCATAGAATAATGTATGTTTAGAGAAGGATTGCTCTTGTTTGTCTTGTTTGTCACTAGAGAGTCTTAGACTCCTAGGGAGGTTAGGTTTGTCCGCAAAAATAACTCTTTCCGCATGACAAATACATAATTTCATTAAAGGTAATATGAGCCGTAATCAAAAGGGAGATTAGTTTTGTTGAAAATATTATTAGGCCTTTGATCTTGAAGTAAGACCTAAAATTACTTTTTAGTTGCCTAAGACTGCATCTTCCTCAAATAACAGGAAACCATGTAAGTCATTAGTAAATTATTTAAAAAACAAGATTTTCCCTAAATAATGATAATAACTCTATTAACTAAAATTTACAAATAATTATTTTCATTACTTATTAACAACTAAATATAATGATTTTTATTTTGCTACGGGACTTTGGATTGACGGGGAATGGGTGCACTGTTAAGGCACTCCTTGCAATAGGTCACTGGTTCAAATCCCCCATGGGTGCTCCTACAAAATAATATATAATATATTATATATATATATATATATATATATATATATATATCGATTTTTTATAAGAAAAGTATATTAATTTTAATAATAATTAAAAAAGAAGAAGTTAAAGAAAATATGTTAATTTCTTAATAATAATTAAAAAGTAGAAGTACTATATTATATATATATTATATATATAATATATAAAATTTGTTAATTAGGTCTACTCAAGGAAATAAACATTTATGGATGAATAAAGATTAAATACAAAGTTCAGCTTTAAATTGATTTAAAATAAACATTTTATATCAATTTCTTTTTTCTAAATGTATTTGATTTTTAATTAAAAAAATTAGAAATTTCACAAATTACAACAATAAAAATAATTAATTATAAATTTAACGTTTAAATATCACTCATCAAAATCAAAATTAAGTGTAATTCATAATTCTAGAAAAATAATAAAGTAACAAACAAAAGGAAATCGAAATTCCAAGCATGATCGAAATATTTAACTAGAAAACTAATTATGAAACTACCATGATGTAATCTTTTGAAAAATTAATAGAAAATTTAGGCTTTAAAAAATGGTGATTTTTTAATATATAATTATCATTAAAATGAGAACTTAATACCCATTAAATTTGAAGGTTACCATATGTAGGACAAGCCTAGCAATTTTTAATACGAAAACTTGAGGATTCAAAATATTTCTTAAAGATATTTAAGATTGTGTGGCATCAAATTCCATCATTTATTGAAAATTTTCCAATTTAGAATACAATGCCATATATCTGGCATTGATGTTACACTTTGCATTCCATAATATTGTGCTCAGATTGTTTTGTTGTTGTTAAAATTTAAAACAAGAGTAAATTGCAAAACTGTGCATTTTTTTTTGGTATGTCATGGATAGATTGGGGTCCAATTCGAACATTGGATAATTGAAATATTTAGTATGTGTCTGTTTCTTGCCTTTTTTAATCCTTATGTGAGCAAGTTGGCATGAATATTCCATGTCTTGACATAAACCCATGTGACTAGTTTATTATTTCTTCTCAATAGTACCAAATCAAATTATGGTGAGCATGAATATCACATATAAATCACGGCGAAGCTATGACTCACGAAAAAGGACACGGTATGTGGAACTATGTGATTGGAAGAAAAAGGCTGTGGGACGAGTTTCATATATAAATAAGTTTAATATATATTGTAGGACCATATTTTATGATGGGACATTTGTACTTTTACTTCATTAATCCATGCATTGAGCAATAACATGTTCATTCTCATAGCCAATCAGACTACATCAAAATTTTAAAGTATCAGTTGAATTTATTTGGATTGTTGATCTTGGGAATATTTTAGAATTTTGAAGAGCATATCACTTCCCATGGGTAGATCCACTTGAAGGGATCACTTTCCACTAGTTTAACTAAGGAGCCTAACCAAAAACAAATTTATCTAAATTGTTGATTTTGGGAATATTTCAAAATTTGAAAGTGTCAGTTGAATTTATTTGGATTGTTGATTTTGTGAATATATTAGAATTTTGAAGAGCATATCACTTCCCATGGGCAGATCCACTTGAAGGGATCGATTCCAAGGGCTTAACCATGGATAACCCCTAACCTCTCAATAGCTAGGTGCTTTAACTACGAGGACTTGACCAATTGAACTAACCCTCCAAGCTTTCCTAAACATAATCTAATGTCGTTTTGTAAACGTTATATGTTTTGGAGTTTTTATGTGGGAATCCAACCAAAAACTTTTTGGTGAAATCAATCTTTGTTGTTTAAAATCTGTTTTCGATTGCATATTTGGATTTAGCACCATGAAAAAACACTTGGGCAATCATATTATGGAGATTTCACAACTTAAACTTGTGATTCCAAGAATTTCCTCGAGGATTCTCAGCAAAGAAGACCATAAAACCATCGAAAACATAAACATATAGGCTACAACTAATTGAATTGCAAATTTTGAAAATATTGGTGTTGTAATATAATGTTTAACATTTTGACTAAGTCAAATTACATAAAATAAAAATAAAAAAGTTAAATTAAATAAAAGATTAATGTAATATAAACGTGTTAACTCAGTAAAAAAACAACAAATAAAAATAACCATATAAAAATAAAAATGACCCATAGTATTCATGTGGAATATAGTCTATTTAAAGGAGGAAATTAAACCAACCTAGATCCATTTTAACTCTACATCTACCAAGCGCCGAGAGGGACCGAATCTCTTGATATATAAACCTCTTTTAAAGTGAAAAAAATAAATAAATTAATAAATAAATAAATATTCCCAAATTTATAGTCAAAATAAAAATTCCAAAATTTACACTTTAAATAATTTTCTAAAACCTAATATAAACACATATTTAAGTGGATTACAATTTTTTCTTTTTCTTTTCAAAGTATATTGCAATTTGAATCATTTACCAAACACCTCTTGAAACCTACCCCATAGATGACTTCACAACATTTACGAAGAAGAGTCATCTCATTAAACAATTGGCGTGAACGCTTGAAACTCAGTGTTGTGTTGTGTTGGTATTGTGTGAAATTTGTTGTTTAACATTCAAGCACATTGACATTGTGTTTTATGTAACAACCACTGAAGCTTTGGTTTGTGAAAAATAAATCACGGCCAAGCTATGACTCACGAAAAAGGATACAGTATGTGGAACTATGTGATGGAAGGAAAAAAACTATGGGACAAGTTTCATATATAAATAAGTCTAATATATATTGCAAGACCATATTTTATGATGGGACATCTGTACTTTTTAGCTCATTAATCCATGCATTGAGCAATAATATGTTCATTCTCATAGCCAATCAAATTACAGAAAAAATAAATTAAAATAATGTCAAAAAATACTAAATTTCAATATATAGAATTAAACTATGGAAATTTGACAAATCTTTTAAGTCAACCCCAAAGTAATATGAGTTTGACCATAAACTCAATGCAATATCCTGTGCCTACGGCAGGGATAATAAATACCAAATGTTGGGATGTAATGTTAGAATTAAGTTCAAAATAATTATTTAGAATAGAATTGTAATGCTCACTAGCGAAATTATACTAGTGGAAATGAAATGAAAAAATATAGTGATTAGTATCATTGTATAAATATAATAAGTTTATCTTTACCTAAAAAAAATAATAATGTATATTTAAAACTATTATCCATCTTGCCTAAAAACTTATAATTATTTTTTTTAAAGGGGATAAACCCCGTAGAAGAAGCTGTATATTACAATTATTTACATATTTGTACAACTGATATATCTGTACATCCGTTGCGTCACAACGACAGCGACCCCAGCAAGAGCTATACATATGTTGTGTAACAGCGACTCATCATGTCGCGATTCGAACCCGGGTGGAAAGGACAATATTGCACCGTCCCAACCACCCGGGACAACAACGCGAAACCTAAAAACTTATAATTATGATTATTGAATAATACATGCATGCACTTTTAAGAGCTTACTATTATTCATATTTCTTAAAATTCAATAATTAAAATATGCAACAAAAAATACTAGCTATACACCTTTGTTTATATAATATATATCTCCTATGCAGAATTTACAAAACCCCTTTTAATTTATGTAAAAATGAGAACAATACTAAACTCTATCTTGTGGGAACCTTCCTTATATCCCTTTTTCATTGAAGTCTTCAAACCTTTTAATGTAAGCATAAGGAAACGTTCTCCCTTAGCCTGAATGACTTTTAACCATGATCGGTTAGATTCCATAGATAGCGGTGACGCACGCTTTTAAGCCCTTTGCAAAGTCATATTCTTGACAATTCGAAATATTTTTCCGGCATACATGTTTAATCGAAATAACCATATATTATGATGTTATAACGTTATGTTATAAAATTTTATTTTAATCTACATTTTCTAAATTTTTATTTTAATCTGATTGCTTAAAAGCTGAACCTAATAAAAACATACCAATTTGGAACAATTAAAAAAATTTAATCTAAAGTGACTTGGTAATATATTTCTCTAAAGGCTCATTACATAGGACGAATTTATTAATAACTCAACAAAATGGGTTATAAGCAATTAAGCAAATTGAAACAAAGTTAGTATAGCTAAGTTACACTACAATTGACATATATTGTTGGTTCCTTAATACAACGGGCTGAGTCACTTATTTGAATAAAGTGTTTTTTGTTTTGTTAGTTTTTCTTCAATTTGAAGTCATTTGAATTTCATACTCCTTTCCCCACGAGCACAACTCGTGTAGCCTTGGGAATTTTTGTTTCAAAAGTCGAAAACTAACCTGTGAGCAAAGAAAGACTTCTTCACTAATGACATGGAAGTCCTCAGCATTAAAATAAAAGAGAGAGGGGTTTTCCATTTGAAAGTTTTTTAAGCAATTTTTTTTTTTTTTTTTTTTTTTCTAAGTAGTATTGATTTATTGATATGGTACAAAAAGTTACAGAGAGGTCTGATCTCAGAGATGTTAAATATCTGTCATCAACACAAAATGAAACTGTTTGTTTTGGACTGCCCCAACAGAGGGGAAACCAATCCAAGAAGCTTTAAAGATTGCCCTTGTTATGGGAGAAACCAGCGATTGAACTAGAAAAACTATATTCAAAGTAGACCTTGGTTTAAAAACAAAAAACAAAAAAAAAACAAACAAACAAACAAAAACAAAAGGAGAATGCAATTCTAGAACCAAAAGACAGGGACATAACCAAGAAACAATGTGACATGTCCACTTGGTAGAGATTCAACCAAAGGATCCAAGACACATGGAATAGAAGCATTACACATCCAGACCACAAAACCACGAAAACAGTGAAACATATCCACCTGGAAGCCGAACACCTTTGCATGAGACCATGAAACCGCAAAAAAGTGAGACATATCCACCTGGGAGTCAGACACCTTTTGTAACGCCTTGCGGTTGACAGGCGACCGGGCATGCCCTCCACCCGTCGTGCGAAGCGACTAAGTCATGAAACGGAGCGTGGGGCGACCAAGGACAAAGTGTATATTACATAGGCGAGTTGGCGTTCCATGATTTATGAGGCGAGTTGGGGAGCTCGTCGCACAAGCCGACCGAAGAGCGAAGACAAATGTGGAGCGATGTTGGTGGGCGGTCCCACGCCATGGGCGGGCTGGCCCACACAAAGGCGTTATAATGTTTGAGGGCGTGCAGTTGGTGGAATAAACGGAGGGTCGGCTGAGGGCGCGACCTCCACACACACAAGTGTATATACATATAAGCAAACGGTGCCATTTGGAGACATCGCAAGTTTGGTGATCGATCAACAATCGAGGAAGGTGTGAGGAAGAGGTAGTAGAGCCTCAGTGGAGGCATCGGCTTATGCGCCCGCCCACCGGGCAAGTCTACACAGGATTTCACATTCGGTTGAGGCGCGGGTGGAGGGCGTTCTAAGGTACCCACCCGCCCAACGACTTAAACGAGTTTGGTTGTATATTGGGCGGTGGGTCATGCATGGGCACGCCCGCCCGACTTGGCAAAGTGACTCATGTATGGTTATATGTTGTTGGGTTGTGGTGAGACCACCGTGCGGTCTTGCACAGGTGGGCGCCCGACCCAGGTGTAACGCTGGTTGAGTTATACTCCCGGTCATTGTAAAAATTCTCACATATAATAAAAGATTGATTTTACATGTGATGTTGTTCTCTTGCTGTTCTACATTTTTTATGTTTGATATTAATGGATTCCACACATTAATATGTTATTCATGTATAATGATGAATGTTAAGGCGTAGTTTGTAAAGTAAGATAACAACGGTGAATGTTAATTACTTAGGCGGTGCCGCACCCGGCCAATTTAACAAAAAAAGAATTGGGGGTGTGACAGGTGGTATCAGAGCAGGGTTGCTCGTAACAGATAAAGTTGATTCAGGGTTGAAGAAGCTTGATGAAGCAGGTTCACAGGGAGTGAAGTCGTTGCTTGATGAACGCAGAGAACAGACATGTATGTAGGGAAAAGTTATGGAGAAACCATGGATGAACAGTCTGGGTTTCGTGGACTTGATGGTTCATGGCAAGACCATTTAAGCTCTGGTGGACACGAGGGCCAATCATAACTTCATGACGACACAGTTGGCAAAAGAGGTTGGACTGATGATCTTCCCCTCGAATGTGGAAGTCAAGGCAGTGAACTTTAGAGCTAAAGTGGCGGGTTTGGCACATGAAGTGCCTGTGCAGATAAAAGACTGGAAGGGTCAGTTGGACTTCACAGTGATGGAGATGAACGACTTTGATATGATACTCAAACAAGATTTCTTGAAGGGCAACAGGGCTATTGTTGTCCCCTTCTGTGATGAGGTGGTGCTAGTTGGACAATCACAAACATGGACTTTGCCCACTCATAGGCAAAGGAAGGAAGTCAAGGTGCAGCATGTTTTTGCACTAAGTTTGGAGAAGGCTATGAAGGAGTCAGATATGAAAACATATGCAATGATGTTCAAGGGAGTCGAAGGTGATAGAGTAGGGACGCCTGTTCCAACCGAGATTTTTGAGGTGCTAACAAAATATGCGGATTTGATGCCTAATGAGTTGCCAAAGAAACTTCCACCAAGGCGTGCAGTGGACCATAGCATTGAGCTTGAGCTAGGAAAGCAACCCCCGGCTAAAGCACCTTATCGATTGTCAGGACCTGAGTTAGAGGAATTAAAACAACAGCTAAAGGAGTTAATTGATGCAGGTTTCATCAGACCTTCAAGGTCCCCTTATGGAGCTCCGGTATTGTTCCACTGGAAGAAGGATTCGAATGAGCTACGGATATGCTATGATTATCGTGCATTGAACAAGCAGACGGTAAGGAACAGGTATCCTTTGCCATTGGCTGCTGATTTCTTTGACAAACTTGAGAAAGCCTGAGTGTTTTCCAATCTATGCTTGAGGCATGGGTATTATCAGGTGCAGATAGCTGAAGGAGACGAGAAGAAGACCGCGATAGTAACAAGGTATGGTAGCTTTGAGTTCCTTGTTATGCCATTCGGGTTGTGCAATGCTCCTGCTACGTTTTGCACTTTAATGAATGATGTCCTATGACCATACTTGGATTCGTTCGTAGTAGTGTACTTGGACGATATAGTGGTGTACAGTGACAACATGGAGGATCATAAGAAGCACTTGGCTATGGTGTTCGAGGCACTGAGAGCAAATAAGTTGTTCTTGAAGAAGTCTAAGTGTGTGTTCGCTCAGACCGAGATTCTGTTCCTTGGACATATTGTTGGTCAAGGGTACATACAGATGGAGCTGAGCAGAGTGAAGGTGATCGAGGACTGGGTTGAACCGAAGAATTTCCATGAGATGAGGGTGTTTTTGGGCATGACCAACTACCAAGTAAAGTTTGTAGAGGGGTACTCCAAGGTAACATCGGCACTAACAGACCTATTGAAGAAAGACAAGAGGTGGAATTGGACGAATAAATGTCAGAAGGCATTTGATGACCTGAAGAAGAGGATGGTTACAGCACCAATACTGAAGTTGCATGACTTCGAGAGACCGTTTGAGGTACACATTGATGCTTCAGATTTTGCCATAGGAGGGTTTCTTATGCAGGATGGGCATCCAATGGCGTATGAGAGTCGGAAGTTGCAAGATAGAGAACGAAGGTATCTGGTTCACGAGAAGGAGATGACTGCGATCATTCACTGTCTTCATGTGTGGAGGCATTACCTAATTGGGAAGTCGTTTGTTGTCAAGACTGACAACGTTGCAACAAGTTATTTTGCATCAAAACCGAAGCTTTTTGCGAAGCAAGCTCATTGGCAGGACTTCTTGGCAGAATTCGACATGACTATTGAGTACAGACGGGAAGGCACAATGCGGTAGCAGATGCCCTTAGTAGTAAGGGACAACTTGCAGCATTAGAAGGTGAAGACCGGGCAACAAGGAGTAGGAGTCGAATTCAGATGCCAGAAGAGATGCAGAATAAGCTCAAGGAAAGTGTTGAAACTGATAATTTGGCACAGAATATAGTGAAGCAGATACAGGAGGGGAAGACACAAAATTTCTTTCTACGGGACGGGTTCTTGTTCTTTGGAAACCGACTCTATGTTCCAAAGTCATCTGGGCTCAGGAGGCACCTTTTGAAGGAGTGCCACGACTCACCGTGGGCTAGCCACCCAGGGCAGCGTCGTTCTTTGGCATTGTTGGAGAGAGGATTCTTTTGGGAGAAGATGCGAGAGGATGTAGAGGAGTATGTACATACATGCATCATTTGTCAGCAGGACAAATCGGATAATCAGAGATAGGGAGGACTATTGTAGCCTTTACCGATTCCTGAGAGGCCATGGATGAGTGTCTCAATGGACTTCATTTCTCAGTTGCCACAGGTTCAAGGGTATAATGGGATTATGGTCGTGGTTGATCATTTTTCCAAGTATCTTGTCTTTGTTCCTACAAAGATGCCTTATAGAGCCGAGAAGACTGCGGATTTGTTCTTTAAGAACATAGCGAAGTATTGGGGGATGCCATTAAGCATCGTGTCGGATAGAGATCCACGTTTTACAGGTAGACTTTGGACCACATTGTTCAAGTTAGTCGGGACAGAGTTGTTGATGAGCTCGAGTTACCATCCACGGATAGATGGACAGACCGAGAGGATCAACGCATTGTTGGAGGATTACTTGAGACATTATGTGACGGCTGATTAGAAGAATTAGCCTAAACTCTTGGATATTGCTCAGGTCAACTACAATATTCAAAAGAGTTCTGCGACGGGGTATAGTCCATTTGAGTTGGTGAATGGGCAGATGCCAGTTGCACTGCATACCGTAGTGATAGGAGGTTTTTTGAGGAGTCCTCATGCGAAGAAGTTCATGAAGGCTTGGGATGAGACCTTGGAGTTGGCACGGTTGCGCTTGCACGAAGCTGCAAGGAGAATGAAGAAATGGGCTGATTGAGGAAGATGGGATGTGCACTTCAGTATGGGAGATATGGTGTTTCTCAGGATTACCGGGGAGCCATTTTAGCTAGCCAAGGGGACTGCAAGAAAACTGACACGAAAGTATGAGGGACCATTCCGAGTGAAGAAGAGAGTGGGGGAAGTTGCTTATGAGCTGGAGCTTCCGCACCATATGCACATGAAGCATCTGGTTTTTCACGAGTCAGTTGAAGAGATACAGACTTGATGCTGATCATCCAGAGAGAGCTGAACCACCGAGAGGACCAGCCGGGATTGTGGACAAGCCAGGACTGGAGTTGGATAAGATTTTAAGCTACAGAACTACAAGGATTGGTTGCCACATGAAACGGGAGTATCTTGTCAGATGAAAGAATGCACTGGAGTAGGAAAGTTGGGAATCAGAGGACTCACTTTGAAGATGGAAGAAGAAGATTGCAAAGTATGAACGAAAGATACTGAGGCAGTTGGGATTGTCAAGGGCGACAATGATTTCAAGTGGGGGAGGATGTAACGCCCTGCGGTTGATAGGCAACCAAGTGCGCCCTCCATCCGTCGTGCGAAGCGACTAAGTCATGAAGCGGAGTGTGGGGAAACCAAGGACGAAGTGTATATTACATAGGCAAGTTGGCGTCCATGATTTACAAGGCGAGTTGGGGAGCTCATTGCACAAGCCGACCAAAGAGTGAAGACAAACGTGGAGCGATGTTGGTGGGCGATCCCGCGCCATGGGTAGGTCGACCCACACAAAGGCATTATAATGTTTGAGGGCGTGCGGTTGGTGGAATAAATGGAGGGTCAGCCGACGGTGCGACCTCCACACACACAAGTGTATACACATAAAAGCGAACGGTGGCATTTGGAGACATTGCAAGTTCGATGATCGATCAACAATCGAGGAAGGTGCGAGGAAGAGGTAGTAGAGACGCAGCGGAGGCGCAGGCTTATGCGCCCACCCGCCGGGCAAGTCTACACGGGATTGCACATTCGGTTGAGGCGCGGGTGGAGGGCGTTTTAAGGCGCCCGCTTGCCGAACGACTTGAACGAGTTTGGTTGTATATTGGGCGGTGGGTCGTGCACGGGCACGCCCCCCCCCGACTTGGCAAAGTGACTTGTGTATGGTTATATGTTGTTGGGTTGTGGTGAGACCACCGTGCGGTCTTGAACGGGTGGTCGCTCGACCCAGGTGTCACGCCGGTTGAGTTATACTCCCGGTCATTGTAAAAATTCTCACATATAATAAAAGATTGATTTTACATGTGATGTTGTTCTCTTGCCGTTCTACATTATTGATGTTTGATATTAATGGATTCTGCACATTAATATGTTATTCATGTATAATGATGAATGTTAAGGCGTAGTTCGTAAAGTAAGATAACAATGGTGAACGTTAATTACTTAGGCAGTGCCGCAGCCAACCAATTTAACGAAAAAAGAATTAGGGGCGTGACACCTTTGCATGAGGCCTCGTGTTAGGTCGGTGGTTCCTCCAGAGCTGGCTCCTCCTCAATTCGGTAAGCAAATTGATACCAATCCTCATCCTCTTCAGACGCGTCTCGACCCTGAGCAGGTGGTGCTTCCGCAGTGCCTTCTGCATCCATATGTCGCTCACAAGTGTCGTTCTGCCTGCTACCTGAAGCTTTCATGCCGTTATGCTTTTCCTCCTCACCAGAAGTGTCACCAGTTTTGGCCTTGCCATGCAGAGCCTTTATGCTTTCACCTTGCTACTTTTTGCCCGGGAGGCTGATCCCATGACTACTAGGCACTTCCCTGCTCTGCTTGTTTCCGCGACTTGACAGAGGAGCTTGCGTCGCAGACTCTTCCTCGAAGGAAATTGTGATGGTTTCAGTGATTGTAGGCCTATTTAAGGGACTACGGAAGCGAAATTGAGTGTTGTGAGGGGCAAGAAAAGGAAGAAGTGGGAAATCCATAGTGTGGACAACATTATCCCTCCTAGCTCTACCACTTCTGGTATTTGGGTAGCGATGGGTGGGGTAAATGAGTGGGTTGGGCATTTCAGTGGTTGAGTTCGGGGAATCAGAGGCGGAGCTGGTCGAAGCTTGCGAGCGGATATAACCTCCATGCATTCCTCCATGTCTACTACGCATGCGGTGCCTGAGGCGAGCCATGGCAGAGATGTAAGCTAAATTGACTGTGGAAGAATTGGATGAAAGGCAACACTGAGCTTGAGCAGGGGTGGTCGGGCCATGATCTAGAAGACAATGACTGGAATGCGAAAAATGGAAACCATTACCATAATCCCGACAAGGAAGAATCAAGCAGTGATTGCCTATTGTAGTTATGATACACGGTTCAGTAGCTCGTGGAGAACATATGCCATGGAGAAGAGGAGGATTAACAAAACGATTTGTAGGGGCCATGGTGTTGATGGAGGTGAGCACTTCACAGCTTTCGGAGTCATTAAATATCACCTGCAAGGTGTTTTTAATCCATCTACGGTGGGCTCTCAGGACAAAGAAATTAGCCAAATGGCTTCCCAACCCGCCCGACGGTCCGTCTTGTCAATTTAAATGCCATTGTTGACACCCACATTCGGGTATTTAAGCAAAAAAATATTAAAACCCAAAGTACTTTTTTTTATAAGTCAATATTTTATTCATGATTCCAAAAAGAGGTACGTCAGAAGAAAAACATGGGTAGTCTCACCCCGAATACGTTTGTTACTACTGCTAAAAGAAGATGACAATGAAACAAGAAAACATAAAGAGACACAATCCCTAACTTAAGAGGCATATGCACCAGTAAACAAACAAAACATATAAAACACTTGTATCCATGATAGTCGTCAAAAGTGATGGAGGTTGGGTTGTGTGGGGTTGTTCCAAGAGGCGGCGGAGGACGAAAGGAGCATTGGACATGCTCCTTGAAATGGGCCATCCAAGCCTTCAACTTCTCAAGATTCTTAGATAACAAATTCTAGCCTCACCAGACCACCACTACATGCTCCTGGAAATGGCACTAGAAGTAATGCATTTTTGTTCAAAGTTGCTATCAATTCTAGATGCTCCTCTTGTCGAACCCACTCTGAAGTCTCCAGATGCTCCATAATTGATTGAATCAAGTCCCGACATTGCTCAACACAACAAACTTGTCATTGACCATGACCACCATGACGCGCCGACACATGACGCCTAGAAACACCACGACGAGTTGAGCCCCCTCGTTGTTGGACAAGGGAAATGTGGCCACCCCAACCCAACACCAAGCCCCCGCGCCTACCACCCCGAGCAAAAGGCCTTGTGTGCCCAAAGCGCCATGACTGCACACCTTCTCTGCCTCCCTCCCCCCGCACGACTTGACCCACCACAGCTTCGACTACCCTGAACGGGGCCACTGCTGCCACTCACCATCTCGAGCCTAGACCTGGATGTGTCCACGCCAACACTACCAGAATTGGGCTGCAGTTGGACGGAGGAATGCCCCAAGCGAGGAATAAGGCGCATGGTTGGCTTCCCGACACCACTAGAATGAACAAAGGACCACTTGCTCAATATCACCCAAACTTCCTGCACAGAAGGAGACGCCATCAACCCCGGCTAAACCTCCACACCCAACGACACCGAGAACACACAGTACACAAAACAACCACCCACCACGAGCCATAAATATGCACCTCCCCTGAAGCGGTCACCTTGCGAGCCCCACTAATCAGAGCCCGAGATTGTCGCTCCAATGGCTCCACCTAACAACACAAAATGCTGTAAATGGACCAAAGAGGACCACTACTACTCGCCCATCCTAGAAAAATCTAATTCCCACCCGACCTGCACTGAAACCACGCAAGATGAAACAAAGACAACAAAATACCACCCCAAATAGGCAACCATATCCCAATTTCCTTGCACACTCACAGTGACGAAGCCTAATTCGACAATTAACAACGACACACACCCGAAAGCAGGGGAGAAAACGTTGATGGCGATGTCGTCCCCTCGCTCAGACAGGGGAACCTTTGCAACTCTCACTTCACCCCACAATGCCCACCCCAGAGACACCAATACTCGTGCATACACAGAATTCCCAATGAACACCCCTCCCATCCTCCATAACATTCAGACGCTCGCCACCACCCTCGAGACCCAAGGTGACATGAAACCTCACACGCTAAAAGTTACTCTCTCCCGTACTTAAGCTGTTATGGGAGGGCAACAAGGCCACGTGCCTAACATGAATGCCCACACATTCCCTCGGGAATGCCATCTTATCCACTTCTCACCCCCATCGGGGAAAACCCAAGGTACTTTTAACTCATGTAATAAATTAAATTAATGGTAATTTTTTTAGAAGAGATATATTTATTATTAAAAATAATAGCAAATTTCTTAAGTGGATGAATGATCTTTGAAACTTATCATGGATGGACTACTATTGTTCTTCATTTAATTTTTTAGGGAGTATTCTCCTATGGAAGCAGTAAATGGCAATTCAAGAAATAATTGAAGTTTTCTACATTAAAATGCCCATAGGCTCTATAGGTTTGAACCTACTCTGATACCATATGTAATGGCCCTAATTAAATGTGAAAACTAATTACATCAATTTTTTGATTTATAATCAACACATAATTATTCAACCAATTAGCATAGAATTTTGAAAAAATATGAGCAGAGACAACTTACATGTAGCAATGTTATTCCTTACATGCGATTTCGGAGTTGAATGCTATTTGAATCTCGCTAGTCGCAACAAAGTTTTGGGGACGACTCTCCACTCAACCTAGGCTCAACTGCACATAATCTTTCTACAACTGGTCACCCTCAAGCCCTCAATCAACGTACTACTGCCAAGGAATCCTTTGTCTCAAAACACTTTGTTCGAAGAGAATGGATGAATGAATGAATGCCTCTTATCCTCTTCGTCATCCATTAAATAGACCAAACAGTTCCAAAAATGGAAAGGGTTCTGCATGCACACATTCCACATGTCAACATGTCAACTTTTATTTCTTTATTTTAAATTTTACTTAATTTAATATTTCTCTTAATTTAACTCTTTCTTATTTCATTCCTTTTTACTTTTTGTTAACTTCACTTATTCTTTTATATCTATATATATATAGAACTCCAGTTTATCATTTACTATTTTATTTATTTTTATTATTAATGATGATGATGATTAACGTCCACTAAGACCAATGTGGTCTATCGGACCTCAAGAAAAGAGAGTCTAATTGTCATTCTTCAAAATCTTGTTTCTGATCAAAGAGCAGGGAAAGAAGCATTTCGAGATCGTTATAACTGGGTTGTCTTAATAAGTCAAGAAGATTGGAGGTGTGGCTGATGA
Organism: Pinus taeda; assembly: GCA_000404065.3. Classification (NCBI taxonomy): domain Eukaryota; kingdom Viridiplantae; phylum Streptophyta; class Pinopsida; order Pinales; family Pinaceae; genus Pinus; species Pinus taeda. The sequence goes on along the minus strand of APFE030887490.1, from coordinate 90,954 downwards.
TAGGGAATTGAGAGAAGTTGTGGGAAAGAGCGAGACAGTCTAAAAGGAAGTGCTTTTCATCTTTCACCTTCTTAATATCACAAATTTGACAAATTCTATCGCCCCAAATGGTCTTTGGAGTAGACCACCGCCTGGTCTCACTATGAAGCTCATGAGAGTTAGTTCTAATCTTAGCGATGTTCATTTTCTTCTTAGTGCTAGTCAACATAGAGAGATAATTCTGGTTATAGAGGGTGGGGTTGATCACCTCCGTATAGTACCTTAGCTTCCTTTTACCCTCCAACTCCTTAACATCTCACATCTTGTCCTTAAAACTAGAGGTAACAGTTTCTTTGATACTGTCCTTGCTTCCCATAATGATTTCCTCCTTAATCCCCCAAAGGTTGAGCCAAGACTAAGCATCCTGATGCTACCCGCGCTTGAGGCGCAGGTGGGGGTTTTGACCAAAGTTAGAAGCAATTTTTTGGAGCCTCTTGGATTTCATATTGTGAACATTCTTCTTATACATCAAATATATAAACATAGCCACACTTTCAATGGGGGATAGGCCAACTTCGATCAAGAGGATAGGATAGGGAGTATTTTCCTTGATTTTGAGGTTATAGGTTATGAATTGCTTTTAGATCATCTCAATCTTTCTCCACGACTCCCTAGATATACTGCACCCCCAAACTTCACATCCGTATAAGATAACAGGGGTGACGAGAGTCTAAAAAAGGAACCTTTTTTTTACTCCAAATGTAAAGATCAATTGACCTCTAATTGTTTTCAAGCTCATAATAAGTTTTCCAACCTCCAAATATTCTTTTCTCGATGTTATAATTCCAGTTGAGTGGGTGAGGAAAGTCAATACCCAAATATTTATAAGAAGAAACCTGCTCAAGATAATGGTTATCATAGACAAAACTACCATGGGTGATGTTTTTGGATTTAATGATCATGACTTTAGTCTTGTCGGTATTAATTGTCATAGCCATCTTGGAGCAGTAGACATGAAGAGTCTTAAGCTGATTGTCTAGGTCACCATTGTTCCTTGCAAGAAGAACGATATCATCAGCATAAAGGAGAAGAGTAATGATAATACTAGCGAGCTCGGTGCCTTTGTAGTCCGCAATTTCCAGGCACTCCTCTAGTTTGTTGATGTAAATACCAAAAAGGGTAGGGGAAAGGGGACAACCTTGCTTAACCCCCGATATTAAAATTAATATCTTTAGACCACCCTTAGTTGGCCCTAAGTTTGGCAATGACAGTCTCGTAGAGGCGTATTACAATAATCCTCAGTTCAGGAGGAACCATGATCTCTTCAAGCCTCTCCCAAAGCTTATCTCGGGGGACAGTGCCACAAGCTTTTCTAAAGTCCACAAAACAACGGAAGAAATTAGTTTTACTATTGTGACATTCCTCTGCGATGATCTTAAGGGTGACAAATTGGTCGATGGTCGAGTGATGTCTCCTAAAACGAGCTTGCCCTTTAGCTTTTTACCCTAGTTCTCAAACCAAAGACTAAGTTTTTTTTTCCACAATGAGCCCATAAAGCTTGGCTAGGATGTGGCTAATCATAATGGGCTTGTAGTTAGAGGGAACACTTTTGTCCCCATTTTTGAAGATAGGCACAATAAGGCTTTGCGTCCAAGGCTTAGGGAAGCCATGCTTTACAGCCAAATTGAGAAGCTTGTGGAGATGAGGAATGAGGATATATTTTCCCATTTTAAAGATCTCAGTTTGGTAACCTTCAATATCTTTGGCTTTCCCATTAGCGAGCTTATTAATCCCAAACTCAACTTCTTTCAGAGAAAAATTATCATCCTCAATAGGAGTGTTTAAGATGGTGCCCATAGTGTCCGGAGAGTCATACAACTTCATAGTTATCCCAATTTTCTAGGGGGGTAGAATGATTATCTTTAGTTTTACGAATAAGCACATTCTGCCAAAACTTTATGGGCACAACTTTGGAAAGGTGGAGAATATGCTCTTGTCTCTTATTAATATATGGCCTCTTCTTCCTCTTAATGAGAGCTTTGTATATACCTATATTATGGAGCTCAATGCTTTCATTAAGGGCGTCGCTGATTGCTTTCTTGGAAATTTTACAACCTTTGTCATACCAAGGATTGGAAGTTCTATTATTTTTCTTATACAAAGTCTTATTAGAGAATTATCTAATGGTGGTGGAAAGGGTAGTAGTAAAATGGTAATAGATTAATTCAATGTTGTTATTATAAGTCAAGGAGGCTAAATTCCTTTCCAAATCCCTTAAGAAAAGGTCAACATTACTTTTATCGAAGTGAATGTGGGTTATACTTTCAATGTTCCCCTACATGTGGATGGTATGCATAGCAAGATTGAGGGATAAAGACAAAGGTTTGTGGTCAGAGTCAACCTTGTACCCCTTAAAAAGCTCAAAGTCTGTATGGTTGAGGACATGGATGTCAGAGATTGCATAATCCACAACGCTGCTACCTAGCCTATGGAAATAAGTCATCTGACCGGAGAGAGGCCATTTATTAATAGCATTACAATTGATTAGGTCTTGGGAACTACAAAGTTTGAGGAGCTTGGTGCTAAATAAGGTCTCAATTATGTCTTCAAATTTTCTCTTGAATCTATTGGCTAAGTGACCAACCTCATCAAGCCACAAGGGGTTGGGGTTAGAGTTGTTACTTAACATAATAACTTGGTTAGTAGCAGTCTGAGCATTAAAGTCCCTAAGAAAAAGGATATTGCCTTCATTCCTTACGTTGTAGATGTCTTTTTCTAAGGTATTGAAAGGACAATTCTTATCTAGGTTGCTTTTCTTATAGGATGTAGAGTCGATAGGGGCAAAATAACAAATTGCAAGGAAGATCCTATTGGTTGTAGAATCATAGATCTCGATCCAAATGTATTTGATTGAAGGGTCGGTTTTATGAAGTTGGATGTGAGAGGAAACAATATTCCCATTATAATAGGCTATACCACCAAAACCTCTCCTGGAGGATTTCTTATTCCATGCAGACCAAAGAGTGAACCCTTCAACATGAGGGACCCTAGATTTGTCATGCTCCCAAGTTTCAACTAAAAGAATAAGATCAATATCACTCGGGATCCAACTTAACATAGGATCTTTACACCATGGAAAACCACAACAGTTCCATAAGAGGATCCAAAGTGATGCTATTCCCTATTTAACATTCGTGTTTGGGGACCCGGATGCGGGTGATGGTCAGGCTAGCTTGTGATTTAAACGTCGGCCACGCGGGGTGGCGAAGGGCAGCTGGCTCCTCATTAACCGAGGCTGCATTAACTATGGCTCTTAAACGCTCGCCGCCAGCAACTGAAAACATTCATTCCTTGTCCTTAATGAATCGCCTGCCGGACGCGGTAATCCTGTACGCGAGGAAGGCAATGGCATTGATATTTATCGGCATAGCCCAGTCGCTCAAAAACCAGAACAACATTCAAGGTGCTGGTGTTGGGCATAAAATCTTTCCTGCCGAGTGTCTCAGGGTGGCAAAGCTTAGTTTAATTGCCCTCAAGTTCATGGTAATGATGCGCAGCAGAGGTTTGCCTCGGTGTGGAGGAAGAATTGGTACTCGACCTGCTTTCGAAGGCGAGGAAGTGAACTCCTTCATTCCCAGGGAGGCAATGACAAATTCGTCTTCATCATCTGAGCAGGACTTCCTGATGTCGTCGGACTCCTACCTGCCTATCCGCCTCAGAATCCCTGGAAGGCTCCTGCGCTCAGATGTCATTGTGAATGTCTCGATTTATCTCTCGGAGGCAGCACCTGAAGAAAATCCCTCCCCTTCTCAGGTCCCTGTTGAATTACAGTCAAATGAAATCTTGTTAGGAGACATGGAGGGAAGGGTTTTCCATATGCTCCAGCCTCTTTCTGCTATCACCCCGACTCGTCAGCAACAGCCGGCCCATGTAAAGGAGAATATGAGCTCTGTCGCTCCAGAACCAGAAGCTCTGCCTCCGGCTATCAATACCCGAGCTAGCGAGGAAACCCACAATGCAATTCAGCCGGACCGTGAGGATCAGCTTCAATGGGACGAGGAAATGGCGAATTGGCTTGACACATCAAGCCCGAAGCACCTGTCGCCACCGGAGGAGCCCAGTCGCCCGTTCTGAGTCTCCATGGCCGTCGTCTATCCAGGTTCTCGCCGAGTTCAATCAATGTATTTTTTGTTTAACAGATTGGTCGTTCCCAGTCCTCTTTTTGACCTTCACCTGAAGGTCTGTCTATGTAATTACAGTGTCAATGGTAGAGTTTACAGGCTTATGAGGGTCTGGTTGTCATTTGTTTTTTGGATTGCTATCCAACAGTCTGGTTTTTATATGTCCGCTGTCCAAGCACTACAACAGGGACAATATCTGGTTATAGGGTATCGTTGGACAGATAGTAGGTCTCGGATGCTTTTGCTAGAGGGCTGGGCAATGCCCCTCTCGAATGATGTAATTCCTGTAAATACTTTCTTTCCTTAATATAGTTTAGACTTTACTTAGAAAAAAAAAACATTCGTGTTTGGGACTTTGTCTCTAATAATAACATTTCTATTCCATAATAGCTTGGTTAGTAGCAATCCGAGCATTAAAGTCCCCAAGCAAAAGGATATTGCCTTCATTCCGTAGGTTGTAGATGTCTTTTTCTGAGGTATTGAAAAGACAATTCTTATCCAAGTTGTTTTATCTTATAGGATGTAGAGTTGATAGAGGCGAAATAACAAATTGCAATGAAGATCCTATTGGTTGTAGAATCAGAGATCTCGATCCAAATGTATTGATTGAAGGAGTTGGTTTTATGAAGTTGGATGTGAGAGGAAACAATGTTCCTAACATAATAGGCTATACCACCAAAACCTCTGCTGGAGGATTTCTTATTCCAGGTAAACGAAAGAGTGAACCCATCAAGGTGAGGGACCCTAGATTCATCACGCTCCCAAGTTTCAACTAAAAGAATAAGATCAATATCACTGGGATCCAACTTAACATAAGACCTTTACACTAGAGAAAACCACTACAATTACATAATAATATTATTCCCTATTTATTATTCGTTTTTGACACTATATCTCTAATAATAATATTATATTAATTATTATTTACTATTATTATTTTTCTATTATTTATATTTAATTTTAATATTATATTATATTATTTATTATTAATCAAAATATTACATATCCGAATACAATAAATAATAATAATATTAACCAAAATATTAATTGACTCGACTTGAAGTAATATACACATTTTATTTTTATTGAAAGGAAATAGTATTAACCATACTAAGCTTGAAACTAATATAAAACTAAAATCTTTATATACTTATTTTTATTTGTTCTTTTTATAATTGCTTAAACACTACCTTTTCTTTTTCAGATCACCTTCATTATCACTTAAATATTAATAGCCGAAAGAGAAAGTTGGCACTGCCTTTACAAAGGTTGGGTCATGGTTGTAAATCATTATCACAATATTTTAGATTAAAATTTATTTTTTCCTTTCGCACTGGAATGACACAAAAGCCCACCTTCTCACCTCAATTAACCCTTTGCTCGAGATCGTTGGTGTGTCACATTATGTGACTTGGAATAATTCCAACCATGGAATATATCTGTTAACAACGAGGCGAACCTACCTCACCTTCTAATCCCACCAACTTTGTGACTCTTAAAATATCAACAATGTCAACTAGAACCTTCCTTGGTTAAGTCGCAAGCTATGTCATCCCCTTCTTGAAAAAAAAATAAAAAAAATAACGAAGTATCAATGCTTTTACAAACCATTTAATTTTCGAGGGGGATTGGAATGGTTGGAATACATTACTTCATTGAATATTAATGAGCATAAAATATTAGATTCTTGAGTATGAATAAAATATATTATTTATTGAATTTAAAATTGGAGTTGTTTTTAGTGTGTTTTTTTGGATTTTTTGGTGTGAGGTGAAATTTTGATTTGTGTTATTTAAATTAGTTTTTTTGACTATATATGGATTCAACATCTTGAAAAACCCCTAGGGCACTTCCATTGTGCAGGGGTTATCCATCAAACTTGTGATTTCAATAAATTCCTATTGGATTTTAGGGAAATTAAACCAGAAAAAACTTCCAAAAAGTCTCACTAAAGACAACGCTTTTAAAATCAAATCTTAAATGATTATTAGTGTTGAAAAGACACTTTTTTTATTTTATTTGAGTAAACTAGGTAAACATTTCTACTAATTAAACAAAAAGTCATACATTGTAATTATTTCACTAACCAAACATATAGACACATTTTTTGTCAAAATAATTAGTATTAGTGTAACAACATAATTCATTATAATTACATAATTGGTAAATTCTCTATTACTATTTAAAATTTTATTAATTAGTTTATAATTCTAATTTAAGAGTAAATTGGTAATTTAAATATAAAAAAAAAAAATTATTAGTTTAACAAATAAAGTTATACGATATTCTATTTGGATGGCTTTGGCCTTTGTTCACTTTTCATGATTAATAGGGAAGTTTAAGTCTACAACTTTTTTAGCTAGAATTGTTGCCCAACTTTTGTAATTGCAGCTACAAGACATCAATGAGGAACATTCCTATTGTGCTTCACTTATCTCCATTAGAACCTTGTCCACGATTGTCTTAATTTGCCAATACAAATAAGTGGTTTGCATGTAACTAGTCTGTCTTGACCGAGTGTTGACAATGTCAAGTACTTAGTGACCAACATTTTCCTCTATTTCATCATTTGATAAAAACACATATTTCCACTTGAGCTTCATTCTCAAGCGCATTTATCTCAACATTGTGGTGGGCCCTCAAACATGGTTGCCGCCATCTCCTTCAACCATTGCAACAACTTTAGGAGGAGCTTGGATGAGCATGATAATGAACTATCTAGGGACAAGGAGGGAATGGGAATGTTGTATAAGGAAGGGTAGTTTCAAAAGCATTGACAATAATGCTGACCATTAGAGACGAGGACACATTGAATTGAGATTGGAAGACAAAAGAAGGCCATAGACAAGGTGACAAAGAGGCCAACTGCAAGGAGTCAAGTCTAGAAGAGGTAAACACAAGTGGATAAAGGGAGAGGGCCACCCCACCTCCTCAACTAGAGAGGATCTCTTGCAAGAACCAAAAACTAGATTGAGCAATAAGTAAGGCAAAAATGAATTTACTGAATGCAGGGTGCCCCTTTGAAAAACTAGAGCTTTTAAAGCTAACTAGCCTCAAGATCGTGATCATTGCCATTACGAATGAATCAAGCACAAGAGTTGAATTGCAGTAATGGTCATATGCAAGAGTAGACATCAACAAGTATAGAATGGGCTTGAAGCTATAACCATAACCAACTTTAACACACAATACATGCTATGGAGGCAATGTAAGCGAGTTGGGTATCTCGTCCTTATTATGGAAAGTAGTGCTAGGCATTTGGAACGAAGCTACAATGAATGTGAGAGCTTGAGTACTCAATCGTTGTGTGGACATATTTTTTTATTTTTATTAAGTAATGATTGTATATGTTCAATAAAATGAATTATGTTCTATGTAATCAAGCATTTCACCCTCAATTTAAAGGCAATGGTAAGATATTCTTCAATGCTAAAGGCCTGAGCCATTACAACACTATAATTAACATAACCTTAATATGTCGCTTGTGAAAATTGAATTTGGGTAGTGCCTTGGGTTGGTATCTCGAGTGATTGGAAGCATGATTTATTCTCCCATCCTTTTGGGTTCAATTCCAAGGGATATGTTTAGACCATCGTGTTAAGGCTTGAAGAGTAGACACTCCTACCCAGATGATGTCTTGGCTCTTGCTAAGTTAGAAGTTATTCTATATCTCGCTTGGGGGTACCATATATACTCTCGATGTTATAGTGATAGCTAGAAGATTAGATAGTGAGCCTCACCCATATTACTCCAATGTGTTATAAATTTACTATGATTTGAAAAAAGAAAAAGTTTAGATAATAAAAATAACGAAAGTGATTTTTAGTTGTTTAAGATGCATTTTTGAATGCATAAATAGATTCAATACCCTAAAAAAATCCTTTGAAACACTTGAAATGCAAGATTTTAGTTAAAATTAGAAAAAAGTGTCGTGCCATATTTTAGTTACAATTCACGAAAAAAATAATATCTACGAGATTTTAGTTACAATTAACTAGAAAAAGTATTGTGAAAAAAGACATTTAGTCTATAAATTAAACTACACCTTTAATATATATTTTATTTATAATATAAAATACTTTTATATTTTTATTTATATGAAAAATAACTTCATAAAATCTAATCATAGTAAATATTAGTGAGAACGTTATATTTAATTTTTGAAACACATATTTAAATATAATAATAGATTTAAAAGCTCGAAAAATAAAAATACAGATATTTACAATTTTAAATTTATTGAAATAAAATATTTAAATTACAAAATTGAATTAGGTTATAGCATAACAAAAATATAAAACATAATAACAACCAATAAAATATTATAACAATATAACAATACCCCCTTCATAAGCAAAATTCGATTCAAATAATATTATTTAAGTGTGTATATGTATATGAGCAACTAACCATCGCTAAAGTTGGAAGTTCATCCAGTCTCCTATATTTGGAGAGACTCCGCCGCGTTCTCGCCCAAGATCTTTCTATTCTGGAAATTCGAAAAACCCGGCGAGTCCGTCGCCGCCTCTATTTGCCGGAGACCGACAACGATTTGACTCCAACGGCAACCGGGAACGTTAAAAATGTTCCATTTAAAATTTGTTTTAAATAAACATTTCATCGCTGTTAATTGCCAGCTGCACAAACTTTCCTGTTCAACTTTTTTTACTTGGAACATCTACAGGAAAGTTGAAACCCTCGTTATTTGTTGCCAGCTTCATCGAAAATTCTTCATCAAACCCTACATTATGGGTCGGGAACCGATCTGGAAGCTATAGCACGATATGCAATAAAGGGAAACACCTGCCAGATCGCTGCCATTTTCGTGCTTTCTACCTCGCAGCCAAGCTCTGAGACAATCGGCTGTTTTTTTTTCCCGATTAGAATTCGGTGCATATTATCGGATTCCAGGGAGACTTTCGCAGGATCAGGCCAAGAAGCTTGCCCTGATCTACATCAGGTAAATTTCATATATATATTTTTATTATTTGACATCAATTTCGCATCCTAGCGTTTTCATTTGAAATTTAAAATTTCGGAGGAGTTTCAGGTTTCCTGAAAAAAATCGATTTTGTGGACTGAGTACTGCTTTAGTCAAGAACTCCTCCTCTGTCGTGCTAAAGTATTGTTGAATCCCCTCAAAATTTGACTTTTGTATGCATTTGGATGTCTGGTTTAAAATTTGATATTCGAGCAAGCAATGATATTATTATCAATCGAGATGCGACCTGTTCGCCTCCAGCATGTAGGTTTAATTAGAGGTCCAGTCATTTGTTTAGATTTAGAGATTTGAACGGAGGAATCTTTAAAGATAGGCTTTTTTCCTCTTTCTTCAACGTGTTTGTGTTTCATTGAAAATCTATAATCATTTCCGAGGGTCTGCTTTAAATTGGGTGCTATTCTACGTATATTTGTATCGATGGAGTTTTCTGTCGTGCTCGAGTATTGTCAAATCTCCTCTCAAACTTCACTTTTTGTATGAATCTGGATTTGCTAATCAAAATTCCGAGATTTTGAGCAGGCTTTATAGGGTTATTATTAATCAAGATGCCACCCATTCTTCTTCACTATGCACTTTAGTTTAAAGGTCATGTCATTCCTTTAGATTTAGAAATTTGAACGGAGAAATCTTGAACTTAGGCATCTTTAGTTCTTTAATGAAGGCGCCGGTGTTTCTTTTAAAATTTACGATCTTCTTCTAGGCCCTGCTTTAAGTTTGAGCTTCTTCGACATTTGCATCGATGAGGTTCTCCTTGATTCATTCTTCATCACTTTATGTTCCTTTGATCTGAAGCTTGTCATTGACTGCTAGTTTTTTCTAAATTTTTTTCAATATATTTTCAGTTTTTGAGTTTATGTTCATCGTATGAGTTGTCCTTGATCCATTCCTGTACATTTTATTATTCGCGTTAAATTTGAAGTTTGCCTTTGTTGTTTGGACTCCTGCTTTGAATGCTTCTTTCTGCATTCAAAGTCTCGTTTTATATATTTTAACTTTATACTAAATTTAAGCCACTTAACTCAGATTTCAAGTTGTTCTTCGGAAAATGATTCCTGGAATTGAGATCTGTTTAAGTTGTACTCTATACGATTGGGAATTTATGGAGTCTGTTGTTTCTCATTGTTGACAATTTTATAGGGTTCTTTGGGCTGGGACAAAATTTCCTTACTTCTAAAGTGAGCATATTTTGACGGAAACTGATTTGCTGGATATTGTGCAGTGTAAATCAAGATCAAGATTAGTTTTGAATGATCCATCTCCGTATCTTAAAGCCTTTAATCATCCACCAGTCGAAGATTGTGGAAGCAGAGCTTTACTGACAGGTCGTTTACACCGACAGAGGCAAGATGAAGAAGGCTTTTGATCAGACTGTTAGAGACCTGTAAGTGAATTATGTATTTAGCTCTTCTTAATGTAATTCTGTCAGTACTATTGTCCATTTTATCATGGACTTTTCTGAAGGTTCATGTTGAAACTGTTCTCTAAGCATATCTGGGACGATCTGAGATCTGTTTTGTTCTCTTTATATTTCTGAATCTTAGCATGGCATTTTTGTATTGAAGACCGGGGAATGGATTTTGCCATTTTAGTTTTGGAATTTTTGGAAATTTAAAATGATTTCTTCGCGATCACTTCTTCATTTATGTGGAACTATTTGAATGTTTCACAGCAAGAGAGAGGTGAATAAAAAAGTTCTGAAGGTGCCTGGAATTGAGCAGAAGGTGAGTTTCTTTTGCCTTCTTGAAAGTTTCAATTGCCTTTTCCAGGAATGCAATTTGTCTAAATAGGTCTTACTGGTTTTCCTCAGTTCTATTTTGTTCTGTTAGTGAAAGTTACGTCACTCTCCAAATAACGTGAGCCCAAATGTAAACAGTAGGTTGGTTGAGTCTCTGTCTCTGGATTGATTATTGAGTGTACTCGGTTCTTCATCAATTATTGTTCCCTGGTTGAATCACCACATAGTCATCTCTTTGTGCTCAAAATCAATATATTACAAATGTGAAGGTTAGGTGTACCTATCTGTTGGAACCACAGACAGATGTAGAGTTAATTAAAATGGGTGAAATAGATTTTTTCCTATGTGGTTCACGGACCCTAGAGATGAGTGACTACGTCCATGGGGACTCAAACAATTGAGCTAACCCTTGGGGCTTAAATGGGTGAAATAATTGCCTTCGTGAGTCTTGTGCATTTTGCAATGAGTGCTGATTGTACAGATATAATTTGATGAAAATAAGTATGCACCTAAAGTTGTTTGATTCCTTTTTTCTTTGTATTACAGGTCCTTGATGCAACGAGTAATGAGCCTTGGGGCCCTCATGGATCAAAAATGGCAGATATTGCAGATGCCACTAGAAATTTGTAAGATGTTTTTAAGTGTCATATTATCTTCTTATGATGTATTTACAAGTCTTGGTGTCGCAGAAGATTGATCAGAAATAATTTTGTATCATGTAGTCATGAATATCAGATGATCATGGGTGTGCTTTGGAAAAGGGCAAATGATACTGGCAAAAACTGGCGTCATGTTTACAAGGTGAACAAAGTTACATTTTTGGAAAGTATATACCATCCTTCAACGTTTTATCCATAGTTGCCAAGCGATATGGTTATACCTGACTGGCAAGCATTCTGTTCTGTCTTCAGGCATTGACAGTTCTTGAGTATTTGGTTGGACATGGGTCAGAACGTGTTATAGATGAAGTTAGGGAACACGGTTACCAAATTCAGGTATTATCTTTTCCATTGTTTCAATAGTGCAAATTTGGGTAAAGCATCATAAATTCACTGACAGTAAGGCAAGTTTACAAAATAGTGGTCTTAAATTGTATGCTGTTGTCAAGTGTTTGCAACGTCGAGGATGCAAATTAATTATGAATGTTGTTCTTTACTGGGGTTGTGTTTCTTCTTTCTTCTGTGTAAAGACTCTCTCGGATTTTCAATATATTGATTCGAGTGGGAAAGACCAAGGACAAAATGTTAGAAGGAAGGCTCAGGCTATTGTTGCTCTTATCAATGACAAAGAGAGAATACGAGAAGTGAGACAGAAAGCTGCAGCAAATAGAGACAAGTATGCATTTGACTGGAGGAATAGGAGAGCTTAGTAGTGTCTTAGCTGTTTACTGTATTTTATCGGGTAACTTGAGAGAATAATTTTGTTCTGTACAAATTTCCTTTTGTAGATACCGAGGAGGCTCATCAACTGGAGGAAGTTACAAGCCAAGCACATACTCAAGCACTGGTGGTGGATATGAATATGACGAAGATCGATCTGGAAGCCGTTATGGGGGAAGAGATGATGATCGGAGTGGATATGGGAGAGAGAGGGAATTTGACAGATACAGGGATGATGATCGATATGGCAGAAATAGTGATTCCTCTAGCAGAGATGGAGACCGTTATGGACGAGATAGTGTTGATCGTTACAGTCGAGATGGTGGGGACAGGGATCATGAAGATGAGCGGTACAATGCAAGAAGAAGTGATAGAAACTATGACAGAGAAAAAGATCGTGCATACGATGATTATGACCGGTATTCTTCAATGTGCCAAATAATTGATTTTGTTGCCATTGTTTGCTTTAAGAAACTATCTGTGCAAAACTGGTCCTTGGAGTAGATATCAAGGAAGGTTACAGTTGTTTCTTGCTGTCCATTCAATGGGGTCATGTTTGTTTGGGAAATGCTTATTGTAGCTACTTATTAGTGCTTTTGGGGTCTGGTCTTCCTTTGCTTTTGCACTAATACACTTTTCTTGTGTCAGCAATGGTGGCAGAGCTGATGAATATGCACCAGATGAGAGGTATTTTAATGAAATTTGGCATTTTGATTATTTGGAAACTAGTATTAAAAGCCAAAATATATGGTTGCATGAAATTGAAATTTTATTTATTGTCTACAAATGACCAAATAGGTCAAATGAGACTTAGGAGACAGGCACTAATAGCTGTAAAGGGAGTGCATATTGCATATCCCAGCAAAGTGAATGATAAAAGAGAAGTCAACTCTAAATCTAAATCTAAATAACAGTAAAGCAGAGCTAGCAAAAGGGGTGCCAACTAAAATTAGTGAAATTGGACTGTGACAAGGTATGAACGAAAACAGTCTGGAGGAAAATGGGGAGCTCCTCCAAGCTATGAAGAGTCTGTTAATGATCCTGTTCATCAGCACACTGATGAAAGGTACACACTATTTAATTATTTTTAGCTTCATTCAAATATGTTGATTGTAGAATATTCAAGTAGTTATTATTTATTCCACAAACCTTACTTATACATTTGCCTATGGATAGGGATGGAGGGAGTCTGGTAGCCACTGTAGCAAATGCTACTACACGATTAGCTAATAAAACTCAAGGTCAAGATGCTCCGGCCGTTGTGGAGAATGTTACAAATTCTGCAAACAAGGGTAGCGATGATTTTTCAGATTTCAACCCTCGGACGTCATTTACGGCAGGTAACAATATTTTATAGATCTGATACTCAGTTTCATTAATAACTTGTCAATAGTATGTCGATCATACTTACTGTTTGCAAATGGAATTTAATTGCATGGCAATGCTTGCCTTTTGAAAAATGGCTCAGCAGTTGCAATTGGCTATTTTTGCTGAACAATTTTTCTAATGACCATTCTCTATTCTCTATTATGTAGATAGCAGGCTTTAACACTGCAAGTGTTCGTTTCAGTTGTTTTTTATGCCCTTGCACCAAAAGATTAGTCCAAAAAATGAAAAGTTTAATTGCTGATCAGGTTGGCAAAAGTTTGAATGTTATATGGACACCAAATTTATGAAGACAATGGTGCTCTGCCTTAGAAGATAGAAGCTATTGTTGTGTAGGGGAGCATTGCAGTATATCAGAGTGCACTCTTTAGTGAACCTAGATAGGTTCATTTCACTTCCTCTCAGCTTATAGGAGTCAGACATAGTAGAACCATTGTGAGATTAGGGCAGTCTGAATTGAAGATGAACATTTGGCTGATTTGAAGAGAGTGGTAAAGTCAAGAAGTCACTATCTTTGAGAGTTGGTGATCAGTGAATTGAAGTAGAGCTGTTGATTAGAAGTTGCCATTGGTTTGTGATGAGACAAAGAGTTGCCAATTGTAAGAGATTTTTTGTCATGGGACTAAGTCACTAATCGTAAGAGATTTTTTGTTGTGGGGTTGAGCTGCCAATTGTAAGAGGTTTTTCATTGTGGCATTGAGGCATGATCATATATTGGGATGATATTAAAGCAAAAGTGAAGTGTGATTGTGGTGACAAGCAATAGTAGGAGTTAGAGAGAAATTCGAAGAGTTGGTTGTAGAAAAAAGACAGCCACCATAATTGAGAATTGACATAATTGTATTGTATGAATTGTTTTTTTCAGTGATTGAGGGGTTTGCAGGGTTACAATGTGACCATGCACCTTGTGGTTGGGTTTGGCTTTACTTTTGGAGAGGAAAGTCGATGTAGTTTTGCTTAGTACTAGATGAATTTTTTATTAGTTACAAGGGTCAAGTCCTATGTTGTATGTGACAAGCAATAAGCTGCAAAATTTACATCTGTGGAGACAACCTCTGGCTGCAAGAGGTCAGTGCCTAGGACATCCACAAGAACTGATAATTTTTTTTAATACTTGTTTGAAGCAAGCTCACAAGGGATGCAATGATTATTCTAGTTCAAAAACTCATCTCTTACAACTGGTGTGGCTGTATTGAGGGTTGCAAGCCTTAACATACATGAGATGACAAGAAGCAACTTAGAGAAGGCGGGCTTAAAACTTGAGCCAGATGGAATTCAAGTGTTAAATTCTGAGAATGAAATTAATGAAAAAGAGAGAATATGTGAATGGATTTCTGAAAAAGTGGAGTGCCCATTAAGTTGCTCTTATTCCACTTTCAGGTGCCATCTTAAACCTATGGTTACATAGACAAATATGCGAACTTGAATAGAACAATCCTGTTGCTACATACACCTTTTGAGTAGAAGAAAAATACAATGTGAAAAATAATTAGACAAAAGGAAAATTAATGCATTGCAACTTATCTCAATTCTAGAATCAAATTGATTTTCGTTGGTGAACTTTTGAGGGATTTCTTCATACATCAAAGTCTAATTCTCAATTCTCGAACCCTTACAAAATGTCCTTTTCAGACTTTTATTCCCCCACTCCTAGTCTCTTCTTGATCAGTTTCAAAAACTGATTCTTAAAACAGTAACAAAACTATTTATTTTTTGAGAAGTTTTTTTAAAAATAATAAAATTACAAAAATAATGTTTTAATATTATATATATTATATGTATAACATATATAATATTAAAAGAAACTCTTAGTAAATTTAAAGCAAGGGCCCACCCCTTCACAAAGTTCATAATACATATAGACTGGGCTTTTGACCCCTAAATAACAATCTATATATATATATATAAAGACCATATATGAAATGAAATGGAGGTCGTGCGGGTCCCAGTTTGTCGTTATGCGTGTCGACAAACCATGCATGGTTTTGAAGAAATTGGAAACCACTTTGTGACAGGTACCTGTGGTGGTTTTGGAGAAAGGGAATTGGGTTGTCGCAATCAACACCAACCGTTGATCTGGAGATCAGTGGGATTGCAATTCCACTTTGCAACATCCTCCTGCAATTTAAAGTTCAATCACATTGACCCATCACAATTTGCTGAAGTTGGGGCACATGATATTTAAAACCATTGTTTGCTTAACATCTGCAAGATGTATAACCTTGATTTCATGTCCATTTGTACTCCATATACACCAGTTCTGAGTTTTCGAACTTTTAAAAAGATTGTCAATGCTGCTTACGTTCGCAAAATTTGGTCAACTTTGAAGCTTGTGTCATTTAAGTTTTTTGATCATTCCACCTGCATAATGATGTTCAACCCAGATAGTTGAGCCAGTCTAAACTCCTCAACATCGATATAGACAAAGCAAACTTCCTTCCATGTCTTTAAACTGTTTACTTTGTGAGTGACATCAAAGGCTTCTTGGAACTGTCTCAGCTACATGAGAGCACTAGCAAGTTTTATCCAGTGAGAAATAAAGATAAAAATGATCTCTGCAGCCTCATAGAGAGATTCATCATATAGATGGCCCTCCACACTTCGAAGATTAGCTACATTAAGTGTCAGTATGAATTCTTTAATATCAACAAGTCAGTCATTTTTTGCATATGCATAGATAAACTCGGTATCAACCTTTGGCTCTTGAGCCCTTTTCTCTACATAATTAGGTATTTTACTAAGTCATGATACAAACTTGCTTGCTTGGCCACCATTATCACATCAAGGAATGTGTAGCATCATTAGCGCGAATAAATGATTCAATAGCATCACTGATCAATTGCTTCTTGAGTTGAACCTTTGCAACTTGATTCCAAACTACATCCTCCGTCACAAGTGATGCAAACTCAACTGCCCTTTCAAAGCTTCTGATGTGATCTAAAAGCATATTTTCTGCCTTCATATTTAGGTTGAATTTTTTGAAAACAGAAAATGCTTTTTCATACAACTCGGCTCCAACAACAATCTCTCCAATCGGAAGGCCAGGGAAGTGTTATGGATTGTTATTTGTATCACAAAAAGGAACAATAAAATCCACTTGATTTACTGTATCCCAAGCCAAGCTACTGATACCAAATTCTTATATAAAATCTATATCTCCAATAATGCCAAGACTTCAATTCAATTTTCAGAGCACTGAGAGTTGGAAATCTGAGATGCAGGGCGTTTTGCAAAAACTGGGCATTGGAAGAGCTGACGAAATCTCCCAAATATCACCCAATTTTTGAATCCGTTCATGTGGAAGTCAATTGGGATCGCTCTGCAAAAAACCCATGTCGTGGTTTTTTGAATTTCGTCTCCATTTGTTCGAAAAGTGCGCTTGAAATCTACTGTCTGAAAACCTCCGTTTTTTTTAACCACTGTAATAATGCTGCTCCATCAAACTTGATATTACTGCAACTATCATTACTCTTTCCATATCTTAGTTTGATGCCTATTCAATACTTTTATTCCAACATGGAATTCTTTTGACTATACATTGTGCAGTACAGGCTTTAGAAATTTCTTCATGACATAAAGAATGAGCAGAGCCATATTGGATTGCAGAGTACTAAGTCGATTTCTTTATTTGGGTAGGCATTATCAGAAATATGGATGAATTCATCAACCATAGGAATGATACCTCCTCATATTTGCATGCCAAAAGCATGGTTGTCATGACTATGAGCTGCAAACACTATATACTTGGATTCCAAATAAACAATTTCAACTTATAACTTGTCCAGTTTACATTGTCGGGTGATTTATTAAACTGATATTTTAAAACCATCAATATTGGAGCATTATCCATAGTCGAAAATCATATGCAGTCATCCTCACAGGTTTTCTTCTAAAATGCCCAACCATGACCACTCAATAGAGCAGCTTTCCAAAATACCCATGCCTTTCAAACTTACTCTTAAAAATTTAATACAAGAAGGAATAATTGATTGGCTAGGATTAGAATCCCCTTGGTGAACTTAGTCCACAATTTGACTTTCGACTCATCTTGTATGTTTTGCAATACAAAGACCACACAACACAATTTCTACGTTGCAAGTTGAGGACTTTATCACTCAAAGAGTCCTTGATACCCACTTCTTTGACTTTAGATGCCCCTTTAAAATTTTCGATCTAAATTTCAAAGTACTTGAAGGAAACATGGTCATGTTCTCATATCTCTATTATTATTTAACAATCTTCCCTTCTTTTCTCATATATGTAATATTTTTTTAATTTTCTTGAGTAATTGTTTCACACCAACCCTTAATTTTTTTGGGTGAACATTGGATTTCAGGTCATCCTCATTGTTGAAAAGTGTAACTAGGTTTGGTCTTCATAATGACATGTAATTGTTTTATGTAAGAGATGTAAAGAGGAAAAATAAAATTATTGTAATGCATCATGGGTTTCATGATCGAGACATTTTATTTTAGTAAAGGCTCCCATTGAGAGCCGTTAGGGATATTGACATATAGTCATAAAAGTCTAAAGAGTCATTGTCATGTAATGAAGGCATGTTACACATTGTAAAAGAGTCATACTTGTCTTTGTAAGTAACCCTCCAAGACCTTGTCACTAACCCTCTCACAAGTCGGCCTACAACGAAGTATAATTCTAGAAAGTGAAGTCAACGTACTCCAAGAGATCATGTCGGCCTTACTACCATGGTCAAACAACTATATATACTAGTGCTTGTCCTCATTTGGAGACAAACAATTCAGTGAAGCAAGTATAAGAAAAAGGTGTGAGAAACATACTACGAAAGAGCTTCTAGATCAGCGAAAGAGGACGAGAAGATGGCGAAGGAGAGGGTCAACATTTGAGGACTGTTTTGGGCTAGATTACCCTCACACGTGTGAGAAATTGCAGGTCCGAAGTTGGTAAGGATAGATCGAAATTGGCAGTCATAAAAGGTGATCAAGTTTGAAAAAGACTTTGCTCAAGGAGGTCGAGTGAGGAGGTGAAAGGAGTCTCCCTCTTGAAGAGACTATACAAGGAGGGAAAAACGTCTAGGGTTTCTGTGGTAGCTCTGCAATACAACAAGCAGATGTCATGATGAAGGGCCATCACAAAAGGTAATCTTTGATATGATGCTCATTTTTAATTTTGAACAATATCTAGATGGGTTGATACAAGGCTACCAAAAGAGAGTTGTGGAAGTCATCCACTATTAGTGAATCATGTGATGGGAGGGAAGATCTTGAAGAAACATGATATGGAAAAAGTAACAATATGAAGAAAAGCCAGATATGGTCCAATGGATCACTCCCCAACGAAAGGAAGGATGACATGACTACCCTGATTTAAGAAGGAAAGTGATGGATGGTTGATGCTCTACAAAGAAGTCCCAAAAGATGAAGGCTCTTGCCAAGATTGTGCTATGATCTTGAGAATAGATAGAGTTGTTAGTCAAGGCCTTGCTATGTGACAATGTTGGATGAATAAGATGCTATATAGATGGGTTACCAATCCGACTCTTCTTATAAGAATTCTTCAGATTAAGAATGTCCAAGTACCTTGTATGGATTATGAGTCCCTAGTTAAGAGGGAGTGTTGAAATATGTAACTAGGTTCGGTCTTCATAATGACATATGTAATCATGATTTTATGTATTTGATGTAATGGGAAAAATAATTTTATTTTTGTTGATCTTGAGGCATGGGTTTCATGCTCGAGGAAATTTATTTTTATAGGTCAAGCTCCCATTGAGAGATTCTAGGTAATTGTAATGTATGAAAGACCCATTTAGGGGATGTTACATATTGTAAAGAAATTTATTTGAGTCATTGTAAGAGTTAAAAATCCCTCCCAAGACCTCGTCACAAGTGCTCAACAAGTCGACCTTTAAAAGAAGCTATAGACCTATCTAGAAGGAGATGTCGGCCTAGACATGATGACAAGTTGACTTAATTGCATGGAAAAGAAGACTATATAAAGAGGACTCAACCTTACTTGAAGGGTCATCAATCAAGCATCTACGAAGAAGAAAGAAGTGCAAAAAAGGAAGGAAGAAAGCCTCTTAAGCAGCAAAGAGAAGGAGAAGAAGATAGAAGGTTTATAGTATTGTTTTTGGATCCCTCCAACTCACACGTGTGACTACAGCTAGGGTTTTTGCAGTAGGGTTATATCAGAGTTTAAAGGAGCCGAGATCAGGGTCAAGAAGGAAGCTTCATTACTAGCTGAAGTCACAAGGAGAAGGGTGCAAGTCAGGCGAAGGAGAAGAGTCTCATAGATTTGCTCCATCAAGCACTCACGTGTGGCATCTTGGTAATTACAGGTTTATGATAAGAGGTGGAAATTCAAGAGAAGTCGAGAACAGTGGTGTAGAAGACAATTTGAACAAGGTTTACTTGAGGAAGGAAGAAGAACTATTCAAGGAAGCTTTGTGACTTGGTCTTGGAGAGGTTCTTGGTCAATGGTCTTTGTCTTGGTATTCATCAATTGAAGATTTTATAAGAAGAAGAATTTTGTGGGTTTTCCTCTCAAGGTTGGAGAGGTTTTGGTCCTGGCCGATATCCTATATCTTGTCTCCATTGTCTCATTGCTATTTATGATCTGATAGTTGTTTGATGATAGAAAACACTAATAATAGACAAGAGAAAGAAGAAGCTAACTAAGTGAAGTAAAAATATATCACAAGTAGTCATCATTGAAAGAGATCATCTACACTTGTTGCCCCCTAGATTTCTCAACGCACTGCCAAAGAAGAATGATTGGAGTAAAATCAAGTGCTTCGTTTGTCAAAAGCACAATCATTATGCATCACTGAGAAGAAGTAGGCTAAAGGGAAACAACAACAAAAGTGGGTAGTAGACTCACATGGACAACTTTGTTGCCAAGGCCGTGAAGGGTTTCTCACAATATTTTGCCTTTCTACCTGTAGGTTTTAATCTTGTACAAAAATTACCTACAAATGAATTCTTTAAAACAAAAAAATATACAATGGCAAGAACATAAAATATGCACAAAGATTTTCTCCCAGAACCCAAAATTGGGAAAACCAGATTGATTTTTCATTATATTCCTTTTAATGTTACAATACATTATATACATTCCGAAGCATTCGTAAACCCCAATCCATTAACCTTGGATTAGAACATAACCGTTGTTCCTTTGACTAGATCTACAAGATAAAATGGGCAAAACCATCATACCCAAAACCATGGGTGTGTTCGCCCCCCATCCCTGGGTCTACCCAACCATTATCGGGTTCTTTATTTGTATGTCGGGGCGTTGCCCTGGGCCTAGAGTAAACCCCCTGGCAAGGAAACCCCCCCTGCAACCCTCTAGCTGTGCCCTGCAGTACTTAGTAGAAGGAGTTGGTACTATTTGCTTCCTACTCAAATTAAATAATTCTTTAGATTTTGATTATGATTTGTTTGTTCAAAGGCTCAAGAATTTTCTTTTAGTTTTGGTGA
Source organism: Pinus taeda (assembly GCA_000404065.3). Taxonomy (NCBI): domain Eukaryota; kingdom Viridiplantae; phylum Streptophyta; class Pinopsida; order Pinales; family Pinaceae; genus Pinus; species Pinus taeda. The sequence goes on along the minus strand of APFE030887490.1, from coordinate 69,832 downwards.
TTGTGGGTAGGGGCTTTGTTGTGGAGTTTAAGAATGAACAAGTCCTCATTAGCCCAATGCATTCATAGCCTTGATATAGCTTTTAGGTAATAGGGGCTAGAGAAGGTAATTTGTCATAGGCCTTCCAAAGTTTAGTATTGAGTAGCATGGTGTATGTAGAGGGTGCATGCTTAGTAAACATTCCAGAGCTACATTCCTGAGTAGTGATAATAGGTCAAAGGGAATTCTAAATCTATTACATTTGAATGCTTGTGGATTAATGTCAATAGCATCAATAGCATTTGGTATGCATGATGCTTCCTTTATTGTTGATTTCACTCGCAAGACTTGGATCTACTTCTCAAAGACTAAGGATGAGGTCTTTATTAAGTTTAAAGATTTCAAAGCTATAGTTGGAAGCTAGACAAGGAGGAAGATTAAAGTCTTGAGATTAGATAATAGGGAGAGTATACCTCCTAGGAGTTTGAGGGTTTTTGCAAGGAGGCATGAATCAAGACAAAATTGACAATTTTGTACAACCCATAGTAGAATGGGGTTGCAAAGTGAAAGCATCAATCCTTCATAAGGGCTACTAAGGCAATGATGCATGACCATGACTTCCTAATGTTTCTTTGGGTAGAGGCATATAACACAACAATCTACATACAAAACCGATATCCTCACAAGATCTTGGAGGATAAGAGACTTAGGGTTTTACCACCTTTGGTTGGCTAGTTTATATTCATGTATTGCTAGAGAATAGGTCCAATTTGGAGCCAGTTTATTTATGGGTTATAGTTAAAATTTGAAGGCTTAGAGGGTCTATATTCCAGAGCAAAGGAAGACAACAATGCGATGGGATGTAATTTTTGAGGAAGGCTTTGCAACAAGCAGGTCCCATGAGCCTATTCTAGTGGTAGAGTATGAGTAGGAACCTTTGAAGGTTGAGAGTACGTTGAGACTCTTAGGAGCACATTAGAGAGCAGACCTTCAGAGAAGTTTCTAGACTATATGGCATTGTTGATCAACATTCTATATTCCAAGCCTTCTAGCTTTTAGGAGGCAACAAACTAGCAGGTATGGCTTGATGTGATGTTGGAGAAGTAAGCATCCGTCATGAAGAATGATGTTTGGGACATTATGCCAATATTGGAGGGTAAGTCAAATGTGTGTTCTAGGTTGCTCTACAAGGTCAAGTTGCATTGGATGGCATCATTGAGACCTTTGCTTCAGTTGTTATGTACATTTTTATCAGAGTTGTTATGTCCTTGGTTTCATTTATGGGATAGAGGATACATTAGATGAATGTGATGATACATTTCCTTAATTGGATCAAGGAGGAAGAAGTGTGCATAGAGCAATGTTCAGGGCCGTGGTAAAGGGGAAGGAGTCCCATATGTGTGGTATGTAGAAAGACTTGTAATGACTCAAGCAAGCACAAAGAGCATGGTATTCTAGGATTGATGGATATTTGCAGATCATGGGCTTCACTAAAAGCAAAGTCCCATTGTAGGGTGTTGTTTTGGGTACAGAAAAACACTACAAAGTGTTTTAATTGTTGCAAGCTGGGACATAAAGCAAAGTTTTTAGGAAATTGTTCTGGGACAAAATGCACAACCAAGGGCTTCCTCTAGGTAGCAATCTCTTTTAACCGTTGGAAATGATGCTTATAAATTTTGAGGGATAACATAATCTTTATCAAGGGTTTGATTGGTGAATGTTGCTATTCAGTCTGTGTATAAACTTCTTGTATGTAAATATATTCTTTTTGTATATAAATATCTTCTCTCCATATACAAAGAAGACCAGGTTGCTTTGTTACATTTCTCCATATATAAAGAAGACTAGGTGTAGTAGATAGCTTTGTCCAAAGTACTCTTCTCATTGTTGGAGCTAATTTTCAAGCTCTTCCATTGAAGGGGTGATTTCATTGTTCCTTTTTTTCCTGCAAATTGTCATGGTTATTTTGTTGTTTTCATATTTTGCAACACTGTCTTGCAACCTTCCTAGTGTTGCAAAATTCTAATTTCTGAATGTATTGTAGCTTTTATGTCCTTCCAATGTTGGATTATGGGCCTTTTGGGTTACTGGCATTCTCTTTCTGCAACTTGGGGTTGAAGGTCTTCATCAGCTCTCACAACTTCATCTTGTGTGCACCATGGGGTTGTGCTTGGGTTGGTAGATTATGCCTCTCCACAACCTTGAATTATGATCTGCTTGCAACATCACTGCCTTGGGATTTGCAACCTTGATCAACTCTGGTATATTCCCTTAGCTGCATCACAACTCAATGTTGTCATATTTCCCAGCGCACAACTAGATCCTGCTGCCTTCACATATCACAACAGGTTCTACATTGTTGAAAAATGTAACTAGGTTCGGTCTTCATAAAATGTGTTTGTCAAAATAATTTTTATTATTGTTACAACGACTTATTAAAGCATGGGTTTCATGCTTGGGTCATCATTTTATTAGTCAAAGTCTCCATTGTGGACTCCTAGGATTAATCAAGAGTCATTAGAGTCATTGTATATTTTATGTGACCCTTCTTGGGCTTTCGAATGATATAAAAATAAATATTTTTGAGTCAAAAATGAATATGTAACCTCAGCACCAAGTCGGCCTCAAGAAGATTAAGTCGACCTCAAGGAAGGCAATTTGACCTCATTGGAAGACTATATACACAAGGTAGTTCGACTTCATTTGGAGCATCTCACTCTCTCACACATAGTTTCATATCTGAAGCTGGCAAAAAGTGCGAAGGTGAAGGAGGAGGCTAAAAGGAGTGCGAGTTTGGTCAAGTAGGAAGGGAAGAACAAAATCAAAGTTTTGCTCTCTCTCTCTCTCTCTCTCTCTCTCTCTCTCTCGTGTGGGCTAGTTTAGGATATCAAAGTCTCCTTGTCAAAGTTATCTCCATCCAGTGGTTTTACTCTTCTAGAATGCCTAATGGGTTTGTTTCCTTTATCACCCTTGCTATTGTTTGCTTCTTTATGTGCAATGGTTTTCCCTTGGTTTTCCAATATTTTGGTTAGTTTATCTTGTAGGTCTCTAATCTCCTTGGATTGCATCTGGACTCTCTTCCTCAGATCCTTTAGTTATTCCATTGCCTTTTGCCATCCTGATCATCCTTCTTATGATCAGTCGTGCTTTGATTCCCAATGCTTCCTTCACTGTAATAGTCCATTTTGCCTATCTGATTTGGGCATTTTGTTCAACATCTTGTTGCTGGAACCTAGTGATATATCTTGAATACAAAGATCTAGTGCTAAAGTCAAATTGTAGAGTGTACTTCACCTAGATATGCTAGATTGAGGGAAAGGATTTTCCATTATTCTAAGCTTGGCGACATCCTGTTCTCATTCCATGACAACATTCCTTTTGGGTAGGGGAGAAAATTCCTGATCTTGGCCCCAACTATTAATTTGCTTCTTTTGGGTTTATTTGCCCTTCGATTTTGCCTTAGAAGGTTCATTTTGGGGCGGGAACCAAGTTGCATGAAACGACAAAACGTCTAGAAGTTTCCAAAACGGGGATGGCCCGAAATGTGACCCTCGGAAAATGGAAACGTGACCGAAACGTCATCTCTCTCTCTCTCTCTCTTTATATATATATAGTCAATATTAAAGAAAGAATGAGACATATAAATGACATTTTAGAAGAAAATCCAAATTTATATTAACTCCAATAGATGATTACATGATGCAAATATCCAAAATTAGCCTTTATAAATGAGGCTTTACATTCAAGACTCCAAAATCAGCGTTTATATGTGAGGCTATATGTGCTGAAACTGAAATAAAACATGAATTAAAGACAATCATGGCTACATTAACATATCATTACTAATACAACTCCTCATCCTCATCAACAAAGATAGAACAAGATGCTTGTTCAACAGAAGAGGCAACTCTACTAGTGCTTCTAGATGCATTTGCATCACCACTGGCACAAATATCAAGAGCAGAAAGAGAGAGCTCTAAATTTGGACATTCTGCATCCACATCCCATTCTTTATGAGGTCCACTGGTATATTCTTCACCCCTACGAGACACAAGGTGTAGGTTTGAATGCACATATACAAGGTCCTCTGCCTTGTACGATCCCAACCTGTTGCGCTTCACACTGAATGAAACTGTAGGTGCTCCATTTCCGTTCTGTTGATGAAGAGCTTGCCACTTGTGATAGAATACGAGTGGAAAGACTTTGCAAATGAACACCACTTGCCCCATGAAAAATCCACCACTTAACTGGCTCCATGGTCCTCCTCTCATCCAAAGCTGATATGATTGCAAAATCCTCTAATCCAGCAACAAAACAGGGAAATTCTTGCCTTAGATCAGTTTGTGAAGAAGCTGGAAATATCCTCTGAAAGGTTTTCTTCACTCCATTGGCCACCTCCTTGTTCTTATGTGGAGGCTTCCTCTTCCCATTGTTTTCAAGTTAAATTTCAACAATGAATTCATCATCATAAAATTTTGGATTCAGAGCATGTGCCAAAGTGTGTAATAGAGTGTTGAAGCCATTCCACCTAACAATAATGGACCTCACTTATTCAGCAAAACCAAATCCACGAAAAGAAGAGCGGGAGCCTCGTGTGTAATAATTTCCACAGTGTTTTCAACCATGGTATCCATGCAATCATAAACCTCTCCTAAGAAAGTTTTCTCCCTGACTGCAACTCGAAGAAGATTAAATGCAGATGATGTGAACTTGAGCAAGAAATCAATCTTGCTCCACCAATCTTCATCAACCAACACCCTCCTCACCATACTTCTCTTCTCTAAATCTGCCTGTCTCCACTCGGCCCAAGTCGGACCCACCACCATACTCATTAATGCATTTTTAACATCAATAAGGCAACACAACATGATGAAGTTTGAGGCATACCGTGTCTCAGCAACTTTCAACAACTCCAATTTGGAGTATTCTCGATATGTTGCTTGAGATTGGTGGTGGTTGGTGATGAATTTTATAAATCTCCCTAGCTTGCCTTGTGACCTTCTTAATCCATTCTGTTTTTGCCTCGATCTCTTTTAAAATCAAATTCAAATTGTGGACAATGCAAGGAGTCCAAAATATGTGATTGTATCTACTCAACAATCAAACTTGCAACTTTGCAAACAGGTGCATTATCTGTGATAACTTGCACCACAATTTCTGACCCTACTTGTTCAATCGCAGAAATTAAAATATCAGCAATGAACTTACTATCCTTTATCTCACGCGAACAATCTTTTGCTTTGATGAACATGGCTCCTTTTGGTGATGATGCAATGCAAGGACATTAATCAAAGGCCCGCGTCTTGTATCAGTCCAGCCATCTGAGATAATAGAAACCCCTGTACTACCCCATGAGCTACGAATTGGTTTGAGAACATCATCAAGAAGTTGCCTCTCTTTCTTCAGCAAAACTGTTATGACTTTTTCATAGTTTGGGTCCTTGTAATCTTGAGGAGCTTTGTTAATCACTCATACCAAATCTTGCCAATATAGGGATCGAACCACATTAAAGGGGATGCCACAAGCAAAGATGGCCCTTGCCACTCTTGAGTCAGCTCCTTTTCTCTCTCTTGACTACCAAGCATTTTCACCAATCTGCTGTCTTGAATTGTAGTTGATGGATTTGATAACTTTGCTTCTACTTCTAGTACACTCTTTCTTTCTTCCTGAATAATCATTGGCTCAACGCTATCAGACATGCGAGGATTGGTAGTGCTGCTGCTGATTTTGCTTCTTTGATCCTTCAACCTTTGAGCATCATCGCTCTCCTTCTTGAATCTAGCCCTCACCTCTACATTTTTGGTATGTGCACGCACATCAATACCCTTCATCTCTTCATGCAAAATGTAAGCCTTCACTCGTGTGTAAGAGCCCTTGAAGCTCTTTTCATTTTCGCACAAATTGCACTTCCATTCCCATGTACCACTGAAACCCATCTGCTTCACTCTGGTAACATACTTCCATAGAGGATAATATTCTTGCTGCCTGCTTGCTTGAGTGGATTTAGGGGCACTTGAAACACAACTTTGAGAAGTCATGATTGCTGCAAAATTACAATAATACAAAATGAAAAACTCACCCAATTTAGGGGTGCACATGAAACACTACTTTGAGAAGCCATGAATGATGCAAAATTAGGAAATGAAAACTCACCCAACTAGCTGCTTTCCACGCTCTTCCTCTTGCTGGATGCTGCCTATGCTCCAAAACACAAATAAACTCCTTGCTGCTGCTATAGGAAGTTCTTGCAAAACAGTGTGTAAGAAATGCATGAATGGAGTGCCTTTTTAAAGAAAAGAAGAGGCTCATAGGGTTTCTAGAGAGTTCTATTCTTCTCATCTTCTAGAGAATTCCATTTGTATTTTTTTATTATTAAATTTAGTTAACATCCACATAGAAATTAGTTTATTAGTGTGTTTTGGTGTTATATGGGGCCCACACCCTCTTTCCACAAGTTGAGATGGCCAAAAAAGGCTTGAAAAATTGATCTCTTTGGCCACCGAAACTCATACTGTTGCATCAAAACTCCGCTGGCCACACTGTCCGGCGTTTCAAAATTGCGGAACACTGTACGGTACGACCGGCAGCGTTTCAGCGGCTTTTCAAGCCTGTTCCGGCGTTTTGGGCTGTCCCGGGTACTGGTACGCCACTAAAATTGTCGTTTCCTGCAACATAGGGCGGGAAAGAGGCCCCCTGGATCTACCCCCTTTTTGTTCATCTGCATGGGGAATCTCCTTTGAGGGAAAAGCAAATTTCTTGTTCATTTTAAACCACAGGCACTGGAGGCAGGAAACTTGATAGGATGGGGAATGACAGAAGAGTGAATAAAATCAGTTCCCTCAACCAAAAAAAACTGGAAACAAACATATGAGCTGAAACCAGCAAACCTCAGTGAAAGAAACCAAAAGTGAAGAGAGCTTAAAACCAAATCCAAGAACTGAGAACTGAGCTCTGAAAGATGAGATATCTTAGACACCATGTCTTGGGAGCTTCAACAGCACGGGAAAGACCACATGTAGAAATGGAACAATGAGGTCCAATGGGGTGTTTAGAGAGTCGCCTATAGAGTTTTGCAAAATGGACATTCACCTAATTGCTAAACTAAGAATGGAGGTTACTGCTATCACATAGTATTGGTTTTAGCCTTCAGGTAATCCACTTTCTCAATAGTTCCTTAAGATCGTTATCAATAAACAGCTGGAATGATATATGCTTACCCACGTTGTCTTTCCATTGTTGTGGCTTTTGCTTCTGGAGGAATCATCTTGTGCTGCAATATGTCGTGTACATTTGATCAATCATGATATGGGCTGATCTGTCTAGACTTTTGGTTAATTCTATTTGTGTTCTTACAATATTTCTTGATTAAGGGTGCTTGGCTGCCTTTCCAAATTGGGAAATTTTGAGATACCTTTCACTGTCGCATGATCCCACTTATCCAAACTTTCCTCATTCATTTTATGGTTTAAGTGTTAAATTTTTACTGCTAGATTACAATTCAAACTTGGATTGTTTATGTATCAGGAATATACATGGCTTTGTGCAGTAAGAAATGCCAATCTTCACTTGCATGTAAAACAGTTTTATGCTTGATTGCTGATGGGGTTCAAGTATGGTTGCTGTTATTCAAAATCATAAAAATATTCTGTTTTGGCTTCTTTGCTCAAATTCTTTAGGCTTATTAATATTCTTGGTTAATAAGCCTGGAATTTATATTTGTTGAATAATCTTTCAAGTGATGTTTGAAATAAAATTACAGGCAGTGTTGCTTCTTCAACTCCCAAGTTCAGGTTTTGGCATCATGAAAATTGAATTTAGTCTGTTTGTAATTTGGCTAAAATTGGTTGTCTGTTTGCATTATAGGTTATAGCATAGGCGTTTACCTCAAGTCTTGCTTAAGTTTTTGCCTTTTGGAATGAACCTATGTGGGTTAGGATTTTTGGGAAATTCATTGAATGATAACATGTGATCTATAACGTGATCTATTGTTGTTTTCTTACCTGCACTCTTCTTATGGGTATTATTTGATTATCTGTTCTGTCTTTGAACTGCTGCAGCTCCAGTTTCATCATCTCAAACAGATGTTGATTTATTTGGTGCATCTTCTGAGTCGCTAGCTCTCACAGTCACAGCTTTACCAGCCAGTACATCTGCGAGTGAGACAAATTTGGCAGCTGATTTGTTTGGTGATGCTAGCTTTGGTTCAAGTTTTAATGCTGCGCCTGCACCAGCACCTGCACCTACACCTACACCTACGCCTGTACCTGCATTTGCTCCTAGCTATCAAAATCAGGTAACTATGATTATTTTCTGTTGTGATGGATTTGGCATGGTACCACAATTCTCTAAGCACATATACATCAAGGTTTCAGAGCTGTGGTGGATTGGATCAAAGCATATTGATTTTAATTGGCAATAAACAACATCTCAGGTTTTATTGTCATAGTTTAAGCATACATTGGTTTTATTGTTCTGAAGTCTTGATTGTATTGTTCTTATAACATTTAACAGCCCAGCGAAAATCCTTTTGGTGATCCTCCATTTAAGGTGTCATCTTCTTCGCCTGAAGACCCCTTTTCTGCACAAGCACAGAACACTGCAGTGCCTGCAACACCCTCCTTTAGCTCTGGAGAAAATGGGGCCTTCACAGCTGCTGCCGCTTCGAAAGTTGATACTACAGCAAGTTTTGGTTTCATGGAAAATTTTCAAACAGGACAATCTAATCCATTTGGTACTGTTGAACAGCCAGCACAGAGCTCAAACAACTCCAGCATTTTCCACGCACAGTCTCAGATACAGGTGCCGACACAACCACAGACACAGAATCAAGCACCAATACAGATGCAACAATATGCACACACACAGACACAGAATCAAGCACCAATACAGATGCAACCACAAGCACACACACAGACACAACCTTTTGATCTTGACTTTACACAAGGCCAAGTTATTAGCAGTGCAGCTTTTACAAAGCCACAGGAACAGACCGCAGTGCAGGTTTCACAGGCTCAAAATGCTTTTGCTGTATCTAATGGAAAGCCACAGCAAAAGAAAGATAAATTTGAACCTAAATCAGCAATTTGGGCAGATACACTCAGTCGGGGTCTTGTTGATTTGAATATTTCTGGACGTAAGTTTCCCTTTCATTTTATAATAGGTTTTGTTTGTAAGGTATCTTGCCAAAGGAATAGTATAGAATGTCTGGTGTATTTTCAATGCTTGGTGTATCTGGCAAACTGATCTCGGACCTATTGCTGTGCAGCAAAAATCAATCCTTTGGCAGATATTGGCATTGATTTAGATTCCATCAGCAGGTTGGAAAAGAGGCGGGGGGAAAAAGAGAGGACATCTGTGTCTATGTCATCAAGTAGTCAACCCATGGGAAGAGCCATGGGTTCTGGTACTGGTCTGGGCCGAGCTGGTGCAAGTGCATTTCCTACTCCAAATGCCCCAATGGTTGGTTCTATGGGCATGGGCATGGGTGGATATGGAATGGGAATGGGTGCAAATGCTGGAATGGGTATGGGATCAGGTCCTAACATGGGTATGGGTGCTGGAATGGGTATGGGATCAGGTGCTGGCATGGGCATGGGAATGGGAATGGGAATGGGGATGGGGATGAATATGCCCATGGGACCTGGCATGGGAATGAATCCAGCAATGCCTATGCCTGGGATGGGAATGAGGCCACCCATGAGCATGCCACCAGGGTCTGGGATGGGTGGAGTGAACCCAATGATGGGTGCTTATGGTTCTCAACAGCAGCCCTATGGAGGGTATAGATGAATTCTCACAGCAGCCGTATGGTGTGTAGGAGATCATGGTTTCACTTGGTTTCTGGATTTGGCAACCACGGTCGGAGGAGTCAGGAAGTTTACATTGCCAGTAGGGTGGCTATATAGTACTCAGCGGCAGCAGCTAGAGTGTTACGGGTTTATGGTACTCATTTACGAAATAACTGATGTTTGTACAATTTTTAAAACATATGGTTATGGGAACCATCATTCAGTGATATGCATGTACGATCCATCATATTAGATAGGAAAATATGTATGGCTTGTAATTCTTATGTCTGTAAGGGCATCGTGTCTCAGGTTCATTTTCAAGCTGCTGAACTACATGATTATATATTACTACAGCTGATAGAAGATTTGTGAATGCTAGTAAATTCTTTATTGTTTGTCCCTTCCATTTCAAACTGGGAAATGGTTTTCACATAAGCGATTCATTCTTGGTTGAGGTGTCCTATACTGATCTTTATAGTGTCTTCTATTTGCTCCATGTTTCTGTGTTTGTTTTCACATAAGTGATTCCTCTTGGTTGAGGTATCATGTACTGATCTTTATAGTGTCTTCTATTTGCTCTATCTTTCTGTGTTTGTTGTTAGTCTTATAGCATCATAAGTAATTTGCACACCTCTTCAGATCATTCTCTGTTCAACCGAACCTTGGATGAATAGTTTAGTGCTCTTCAGATAAAATCTTGCATGCATCGTTTAGTACTAAAGTAATCTTTGCATGCAAGTGCACTTCTACGGTTTTTTATTTTCTCCCCCCTTTTTGTTTGTTCTCTTTGGACTATTGGTGAGCCTACTTGTGTAAAAGTACACCCCGCACCTATTCGTATGTTCAGTAAATGACAGACTGTTGAAGCTTTCCTGAAAATTTCTTCCTGTTTATTGATTTGTATAGAATTTAGTTTTCTGCTATATTTTAGGCATATAATCGGTTCAGATTGCAAATTCCTCTCATTCAGACCCCGTTGGCAAGTATAGGCAGCACCTGTTTGGTGGAGGGCGTGAACTTTATGCACTCAGTTTTCCGAGTGAAAAGTCCGCATTAGAATGATTATAACAGATTTGCAAATTGGGTTTTACCCGGATGTGATGATGAGCATTTCAGCTACCCCCCGTATTTATGATATCGTTAGGTCTTTTCCGTCCAAAACCTATTTTTGGATCCTCGGCATATCTTGCTATTGATATTGAGACCTACGGTGGCTTGTCCAAGGCCTATATTTCTTGTTGCTTTATTAATTGGTAACAGATCCTGTGAACCAACGCTTCACAACACTTTGTAAGGAAACATAATTACCAGACTCCAAGTCTTACTTGAATCTTAAGTTTGACTATTTCAGGAAACCAAGTCCAGTCAGCGCTTCCGAGTTATAGCTCAACCCTGAATCATGCTTTGCGGTTTTGATTTTCATGTCAAACGCAAGTGAGATTGAAACGGTGAATCTGGTCCCCTGTTTAGATTCCATTGTGTTTTGTATTATGTAATCATACTTGAAACGAGTTGTTATTGGAAATTTGTATCATATGATGAAAACACTAACATCAATTGAAATAATATTTTATTTTCATTCTCCAATATGACAGTTATCTTGCAAAGATAAATTTATTTATCATGATGTTTTTTAGGCAAAGTGCATGGTCTAAACGTAACTGTGTGCTTAATGATAATTTTGCATTGTAGCGCTGGTAAATCTGCTGCATTTTAAGAGAGGGTGAATTATAAAAGGCACATTAGCGCCTCTGCGTGCCCTAAGTAGAGAGTTGCTTGTGACGGAGGAGTTGCTATGTTGGATGGCCCATTTTTGGGATGTGTTTCTTCTTTGTAGGGCACTGGTTTATGTAGCTCTATAATTACAACTGTCATTATCATGCACTGTGCATGCCCATTTCTTCTTTCAGACACAGACAATCCCTCATCCTTCTTGATAATGTTTGGATCAAACAAGATCGTTATCAACCGCATTAATGATAATTAATACTAATACCTAAAAGTTTAAGGAGCTCAATTGTCTTTGAATTTAGTTGGTTTTGAGTCGAAGCCGCTTTGTGAGCATTTTGAACGGATGATAATTAATACTAGTACTTAAAAGTTTAAGGAACTCAATTGTCTTTGAACTTAGTTGGTTTTGAGTCGAAGCCTCTTTGTGAGCATTTTGAACGGTTGTTTAGATTATGGTAATTAATACTAATACTTAAAAGTTTAAGGTAAGGAACTCAATTTTCTTTGAATTTAGTTGGTTTTGAGTGAAAGCCTCTTTGTGAGCATTTTGAACGGTTGTTTAGACTTAGACTTATAATATGTAAGAGTAAAATTTCAGAGAAAAATACATGAAGATTTGTTATAGATTTGTTGATGTAGAATAATACATTTAAATAAATAATCTCTCCAATCCATTTATCCAATTCACTTAAATGGAGAGTTTTAATTACCAATGGAGACACAATAGGTATAGATAACTTTTAGGGAGTTAATTGAATTTGAACTATGAATAATATATCTTGAATGATCCATTTAATAAATTGCTGGTTAGTGTTGGTGTAGATTTGTAGGACTAATTTAGGGAGATTCGAATATTGTTATTATTTAAATGAGACTTAATTACTAGTTACAATAACAATAGGTAAACAATGTGTAATAATGACAATAACAATAGGTAAACAATGTGTAATTTGTAGGGAGTTCATTGAATTTGAACTTGTGATTTATATTATCTGGGGGTTAATTGAATTTGAAATTGTGATCTACGTAATATGACTGAATAATATATCTTGAATGATTTTTTCAATAAATTGTGTGTGTGCAGGCACATATATAGAGAGAATGAGTGGCTTTCCAAGATTTATAAACAATAGTGATACATATAGTGATTCTAACATGTACATATAGAGTCAAAGTAAACACCTACTAATTTAGAATAATCATTACATTGATCCTTGAAATGATATTAAAAAAATGAATATTAATAATTTGTAAAAGTAAAATTTTAGAGAAAAATACATGATGTTTTTAATAGATTTGTTGATGTCGAATAATACATTCAAATGAAATAATCTCTTCATTTAAATGGAGAGTTTTAATTACCAATTGAGGTACAATTTGAACTATGAATAATATATATTGAATGATCCATTTAATAAATTGCTGGTTAGTGTTAGTGTAGATTAGTAGGACTAATTTACGGAGATTTGAATATTATTATTATTTAAATGAGACTTAATTACTAGTTACAATAACAATAGGTCAACAATGTGTAAGACGACAATAACAATAGGTAAACAATATGTAATTTGTAGGGAGTTCATTGAATTTGAACTTGTGATTTATATTATTTGGGGGTTAATTGAATTTGAACTTGTGATCTATGTAATATGACTGAATAATATATCTTGAATGTTTTTTTCAATAAATTGTGTGTGCACGCACATATATAGAGAGAATGAGTGGCTTTCCAAGATGTATAGACAATAGTGATACATATAATGATTCTAACGTGTACATGTAGAGTCAAAGTAAACACCTACTAATTTAGAATAATCGAATAATCATTACATTGAGCCTTGAAATGATATTAAAAAAATAAATATTAATAATCTGTGAGAGTAAAATTTTAGAGAAAAATACATGATGTTTTTAATAGATTTGTTATAGATTTGTTGATGTAGAATAATACATTTAAATAAAACAATCTCTTCATTTAAAAGGAGAGTTTTAATTACTAATTGAGACACAATAGGTATAGATAACTTTTAGGGAGTTAATTGAATTTGAACTATGAATAATATATCTTGAATGATCCATTTAATAAATTGTTGGTTAGTGTTAGTGTAGATTAGGACTAATATTGTTATTATTTAAATGAGACTTAATTACTAGTTACAATAACAATAGGTAAACAATGCATAACAATGACAATAATAATAGGTAAACAATGTGTAATTTGTAGGGAGTTCATTGAATTTGAACTTGTGATTTATATTATCTGGGGGTTAATTGAATTTGAACTTGTGATTTATATTATCTGGGGGTTAATTGATTTTGAACTTGTGATCTATGTAATATGACTGAATAATATATCTTGAATGATTTTTTCAATAAATTGTGTGTGCGCACACACATATATAGAGAGAATGAGTGGCTTTCCAAGATGTATAGACAATAGTGATACATATAGTGATTCTAACATGTACATATAGAGTCAAAATAAACACCTACTAATTTAGAATAATCATTACATTGATCCTTGAAATGATATTAAAAAAAATGAATATTAATATAAGTAAGAATAATATCATAAGATATATTGAAGACCCTATTGGTATTTACGGGGATAACAATAGATATATAATCGAGTTCTCATAACTCAACCCACATAACTTTTGAAAAAACTCTATTTGTTTAAGGGGTCATTCTATGTCCCTTTATGATGAATTAAAAAAAAGCCAGCTTAATTATGAAGTTTAAGGTATTTAAAATAACTAGTTTTTACCCTTAACTATTTAATGAATGATGAAGATTATATAACTTGCACTAAGCGAGTGAGTGGCTTAGTGTATGATGGTACAAATAACTTTCTTTGCATGTGTGGTTTATCATGATGAATATTTTTGGTGAGAAGACTCTAGTGAGGTTAAGTTGCAGATCTCAGAGGTGTCAGAGCCAACCCATCCTTGAAGACATATGGTATAAGGGTGAGGTTATCTCATTTCACATGGCGATTTTGCATTAAAAATGTCATTTGTATTTTACCTATTAGAATAAATCATGCTTTCTTGTCAACTGTTCTATCTTCACATTTTCTTGTCAAATGTTCTATCTTCTCACATGAGGTTCAAAAGTCACCCAACACTTAGCTAAAACTTCGCTATGAACTCACCTTGTGCTTCGGCCAAACTTCTCATGGTATGTAACTTGACGGTGAACTGAACTTGATGGTAATTGGTATTTATTTTTTTGGAAATGCTTTTCACATATCTTGAAATTTTTGTGCTTCCAATCATGTCGTGCAATCTCAATATCCATATATTAAAAGTTACGTAATCTTTGTTGGGGGTGCGAGGGGGGGGGGGGGGGGGGGGTTGTAGAGTTATATGTATGATATAATTGTGATTTAAATCTATTTAAACTTTGTTGTAAAAATCTTAAAGATACAAATCTACAATCATTATATTTGTAAAGTTCTCATGATCACAACCTACAAGACATCAAATCCACAAAAATTATTGAAATTGCAATGTAAACAATGCAAAGCTTATATGAAAGAGGGATGAGAATTATCTACATTATGATGGTTCTATGATTTGGTTGGGTTTATAATAACATGGTGAAATTGTATAATGTAAAATGAACTATACAAAATAAGAGTTAAAGAAGTTGTCAAAAAGATTATACATAATTAGAGTTAGAGTTTGGATTGCTAGTGGCTTGGTTGGTTGGATTGCTTTCCCTCTCTAGCTCAACTTATAACTTGTTGTAGCTTCCTCATATCTACTTGTCTTGTCTTGTTTTGGGGAGGCAAATAGAGAATCCAGTGCCAAACACTTGTGTGTCTCACACCTAGGACTTTATGGGGGATTTACTATTTGTAAATTTATTTATTTATTTATTTATTTTTATTTTTTATTTATTTATTTATTATTTATTTTTATTATTTATTTATTTATTTTTTTTTTTTCTCTCGCGAAGTTACACTAACAAAATAGGTGTAGGGTTATATGTACGATATAATTGTATTTAAATATATTTAAAATTTGCTGTAAAAATCTTAAAGATACAAATCTACAATCATTATATTTGAAAAGTTCTCTCATGATCACAACCTACAAGATATCAAATCCACAAAAATCATTGAAATTGCGATGTAAACAATGCAAAGCTTATATGAAAGAGGGATGAGAATTATCTACATTATGATGGTTTTATGATTTGCTTGGGTTTATAATTACATGGTGAAATTGTATAATGCAAAATGAGTTATGCAAAATAAGAGTTAAAGAAGCTGTCAAAAAGATTATACATAATTAGAGTTAGAGTTTGGATTGCTAGTGGCCTAGTTGGTTGGATTGCTTTCCCTCTCTAGCTCAACTTAGAACTTGCTTCTTATAGCTTCCTCATATCTACTTGTCTTGTCTTGTTTTGGGGAGGCAAATAGAGAATCCAGTGCCAAACACTTGCATGTCTCAGACCTAGGACTTTATAGGGGATTTACTATTTGTAATTTGTAATTTGTAATTTTTATTTTATTTTTTTATTTTTTATTATTTTATTTATTATATATTATTATTATTATTTATTATTTTTTCTTTTTCGCGAAGGTACACTAACAAAATAGGAAGCAATGACTTCCACAATAGCGTTAGCAATCGTGTCCATAGTGTTTTTGGCTTTTTTACATTCCACGTGGCATCCTTCGTCATTCCTATTTGTATGTCATAGATCCTAAAGGCCTTTGGTTCTTGCATCAACACTGACATGTTAGCATCAAGACCTAATCATCCAATTCTTATATAAGTTGGAATCATCATACCCGCTATCAAGGGGATGCAAAATATCTCTAGATCTTTGATAATTCCTTAGTCACCTAAGTACATGCATTCTAAACCCATAATAGTGAAAACTAATACTAGAAATTCAAAATAATGAAAACTATAAGAAACAATATCAGATCAAAATTTTGCAATTTCTGTTGTACAAATCCCGTCTAGACAATAATATCCATAAGCTATAGGGAGCCGATTCTTAACTCTCCCCAACAAATATGTAATTTGATCTATTTTAATCTATTTTATTATTGTAAATTTGTTTCATTTAGTTATATAAAAATTTAAATAATATAATAATTAAATCAACATTTGCAAATTTATCTTGTGATTTATATATACAATTATATGGGCAAAACTTTTTATTAAAAACATTAAATTTATGAAAAAAATCTCTTCTTCAAAATAATTATCCTCTTAACTTATGATTATTTTTTTTTACCTATTTACTAAATGCTTTTTATAATAAATACCATTGATATCTTATTTCTTTATTTCTTTCCATTATTACTGTAGAATAATTTTTTATTAACACATTTATCCTCCTTATAACAAATAAGGACTCTATCCGAACTTTTTATATATAAAATGTTGCTTGTATGGCCAATGCCTTTTCCTCATTGGTTCTATGTATGGATATATGGTTTTTTTGTTTTTGTTTTTGTTTTCTTTCTTTTGAGTCAGTTAAAGATTTTCTTATATAAAGTTTATTGGTTTTGCTTACTCATTTTCTTTGTTTGTCATAAAGAAAACTAGATTTAGTTTTAGCTATTTTATATTTGGATAATTATTTAGAAGGTTTATTAAAATTATTATATTTCATTTTTTAAGTTTAGTTGGTCACTCATTTAATTATGAAAATAATATAAAGTTTTTGAAGTTAAAATATAAATCGAGAGATTTTGGTGAGCATAATTTATTAGAGGATATTATTGAGATTGGGTCCTGCGCACTTGATCATGCTAGATGTTTGTGACCATATTGAAGATGACCTTCAATATATCCCAAGCGGACATCGAGGCTAACCTAATAGGAACATTGATGGTGTTGGACCTTTGGATTTTAGTGAGGCATGCAATAATCTCATTATGATCCTCATATTTTTCTTTGACCACACATCCCAAAAGTGTCTTCATTTTCCAATGAAGGGTGATGGAGCTAAGGTATTGACTATGCTATCCCCTGATGTGGCCAGGGTCAGTGACCCAACTAGGAGTTTTTGGATTTCAAAGTCTGAATAAGCTTGACAATCATTGGTGGTTAAAGCTTCCACTTGTTGAATTTTTACTTGAGTATTAGGTGGGGTAGCCGAATAGAAAATAACATCAGACTGGGCTAGAGTTTGCGGTTGGGGTTTGCTTGAAGATCCTGAACCCCTAGACCCATGGCAAGAACACATCCTCTGTCATGGCATGGAATTTGAGAGTAGATATGAAATAGAAATGGTAAGCCCCTAAGGGAGGCGAGGACTGATATAACAAGCAACACTAAACCAAAACATGGCTGTGTCGAAAATAAGAAACTATGCCTAACCTAACTAGGGAGTGGGATGATACAAAAACTAAGGGAATGGTTCTGGGGGGGAGGTTTGAGCAAGAGTATGAGCCAAAACAAGATGAAACACACTAAGGATTATCAATGCCACCAAGACACCTTGTACACCAGACAAAATTGTAGCGTGTAGAGAGAACCAAATTGAAAAAAATGCAAAGATTGGAATAGGATATTTTACCATGTTGTTAGCGGGCCCATTGAGCTCTATGTAATTGTGGCTGCAACTCTCCCAACCATTGGACAATTAGTTTTCCAAAGGTGTCTTCAACTACAATCGCTCCAATGACCTAGGTTCCAAGATTTTTTGAAGGATGGACACTATAGGGATCTAGACTATAGGGGCTTGGTCATTCACTCACTAAATAGATAGAAAAGCCAACACAACAATGACAACATCCCCCCTGTGACTGAGAATGACCGTGGTTGTGGAAAAAAAGGTTAGA
The DNA here is from genome assembly GCA_000404065.3 of Pinus taeda. Lineage (NCBI taxonomy): Eukaryota > Viridiplantae > Streptophyta > Pinopsida > Pinales > Pinaceae > Pinus > Pinus taeda. The sequence goes on along the minus strand of APFE030887490.1, from coordinate 51,520 downwards.
ATGACAATAGGTGAAGTAAGAAGACATTATGGATGTAGAGTATACCATCTTAATGTGCTTGAAACTCTGAGGTTAGTGGTATGTGTGAGTGCATGTGGGGAAATGGCCACACCATCCCCCCTATTTAATGCTAAGAGAGGCGACGAGGTGGTAGATTTCCCCCCTTTTTGTTGACTCACTATTCAATGCCCCCATCGGGGATAAATAAATAAATTTTTAATTCGCTCACAATTATAAATGATTTTTAATTTAGAAGTCTAATTATTCAGAGAACATAATAGACATTGTGATGCAGGTGCATTAGGCCGAGCACATAAAAATGATAAGTTATTAAAGTTAGACCAAGAGCCTAGCAATGTGATGGATTGATCACATGTCAAGGCTAGAACATTTTAAAGTTTATTTGTGAAAAAGTTTTTGATATTCAGTTAAGATTAATTAGGAATATCTAATTAAAAGAAATGATTTAATAGCTAGTAGGTAGTTAGGGCTAAGGGAAATTGGTTCACATTTAGGAACTCATTTCTTGGATAGTGGCTTTTAGTTTTGAAGGAGAGAGGAGGAACACTTTGGCTGTTGGAAGTTTTGGTGTGAGATTGAAGTTAATTGAACAACATCTCTTAGACCAATGGTTTTTTGTATCAACAAATTGAATTTGTAAGCGTGTGTGAGACAATTATTTGCATATGTGTTTGTGAGGTTTGTGAACCATAATATTAATATCTGGAGATTGAAATTGATTTGGTCTTTAAATTGTTGTGTTGAATGAGGACCACTATATTTTCTCTGTTATTTACATTTAAATGAGAATCATAATTTAGTTAATCTTCTAATCCAATACTTTTGCATCCGAGATTGTGTATTGGAAAGAGTCATTTTACATTACAAATTCGAGAATATAGAGAACTCTATATCAAGCAAACAAAAGAAAGAAAATTTCTAAAGGAAAACCGTCATCAATTTTGTGGGTCAATTTTTGATCAAAGGAAGACGAAATTCGAAATTCTGGCATTTGGGTTTTGTGCAGAGTAGGGTCTAGTTGGTAATTCATGAGTGATTTCCAAAAAGGATCCTTGGTTGGGGAGTTACAAAGGGATCTTTAAACTGTGCTTTTACAGACTGCGTGGTTGAAAAAAACAATTTGTTGTTCCTCTTGTAACAACATTGTAGTTTGCTAAGAGAGCTTGTAACAACACTGTAGTTTGTCATGAGAGCAAGGATTTGTTGTTCCTCCTATAGAAACACTGTAGTTTGTTGAGAGAGTTTGTAACAACACTGTAGTTTGATGAGAGAGCTTGTAACAACACTATGATTTGCTGAGATAACAACCATCAATTTGTGGTTTTGGAGCCTTAATGTTGTTGGTCTCTATAGTATAGAGAGATAAATAGGCGTGCATGAAGGGCACGAGGTCGAGGAGGCAGACCCGCGAGAAACAGAAAACTCCGGGAAGAGATAAGAAGACTACAATTTCGGTTAGAAGCCATGGAAGTAGGGGGACAACGAGATCCTGAAGGTGGAGATGTTAGTGAGGCCGAAGAGGAGCTTGAAGAAGAAGGAGCAACACCTATTGAAGAAGCTGTTGAGATTAAGTTGTTGAAAGCAGTATTGGGCTCAAGTTCAAGGCCAAAGCCTGAAATCTCTATTTATGATGGAAAATTTGAAAGATGAGAATCTACTAGATTGGATCAGTGAGATGGAAAAGTATTTTGAGTACGAGGAAATTGATGAGGATAAGAGAGTCAAGTTTGCTGTGACAAGGTTGAAAGGCCATGCTGCACTATGGTGGGACAATGTATAGGCTGAAAGAAGGAAGAAGGACAAATTATTGATTAAGAGCTGGGATAGAATGGTGGCAAAGAGGAAGAGTAAGTTCTTGCCAAAGGATTACCAACTAACTCTTTACAAACAGATGCAAAATACTAAAAAAAAAGATAATGACAATGAGAGAATACACTGAAGAGTTTTACAAGGTGAATTTGAGATCAGGCTATGTAGAAGATACCCCAGAAAAGACAACAAGGTATATCAATGGTTTGAGGCTAGATATTCAAGTTGAAATCAACATACTTTCTCCAAGGACAATAGAGGAAGCATACCAGTGCACTTTGAAGGGAAAAGAAAAGATAGCTAGGAAGCAAAGCTCTGGCAGAGGACATGGTCTTTCCAAAGGGAAAGGACAGACAAATGGAAGAGGAAAGTTTCCTGCGCAAAAGAATGGTAAAGGCAACTAAATCAGCAAGGGAAATCAGATAAAGAAGGTGGCAGCAGAGGAGGAAGACCTTACCAAAGAGGCAGAGGTAGAGGAAGAGGCAGAGAGACTGTCTACTAGAGTTGCAAATGTAACAAATTGGGTCACTGATATTTTGAATGTCCTGAGAATGGCAATATGGGACAACGAGGTGCATACATAGCTCAAACCGAAGCAGTAGAGGCACAAGTACCTGAGGAAGAGAATGTGCCAGAGACTAGAGAGGTGTTGATGATGCACAAAGTCCTTTTAAAACCAGCAAAGGAGACTACTGAACCAGTCCAAAGGAAATACTTATTCAAGACAGTGTGTAAGGCAAAAGGCAATTGCTGCTAATTGGTGAATGATAGCAGAAGTACGAACAATCTAGTTTCCCAAGAAATGGTGGAAAAATTGGGATTGAAAAAGATTAAGCATCCCACACCTTATAAGGTATAGTGGTTACAAAAATGACACCGATTGTCGGTGCATGAACAAAGTGAAGTTGATTTTCAAATAGGTAGGTATAAAGACAAGGTGCTTTGTGACGTAATGCCAATGGATGCTTGTCACATTCTTTTGGGTTGCCTATGGCAATTTGATAGGAAGGTGACACATGATGGAGAGAGCAATTGTTATAAGTTCGAAAAGGATGGCATCAAACATACTCTTGTACCATTGAAAGAGGAAGGTACAATTGAAACAAACAACCCAAAAGCACTACTGCTTAGTGGAAAGGAATTTCTACAATAGAGGGAAGAAGAAGTGGTAAGCTATGTAGTGGTTTGCAAGCCAAAGGTAGTAATTCTGATTTACCTATTGAAGTTCAAGAGTTGTTGCATGAGTTTCATGATATTTTAGTTGATTAATTTCCATTGAGTGAGTTTCCACCCAAAAGAAGCATCAGTAATCACATAAACTTGATACCAGGAGCAAGTCTTCCGAACAAGCTACATATCGATTGAAACCCAAAGAGAATGAAGAAGTGAGGAAGAAAGTCTAATAATTGTTGGACAAAGGACTAATAAGAGAAAGTTTGATTTCATGTGCCATACCTACAATACTAAGTCCAAATAAGGGTGGAGAATGGAGAATTTGCACCGACTCTAGAGCAATCAACACGACCACCATTCATTACAGGTTTCCATTGCCACAGATGGATGATATGATGGATTTCTTGGGTGGATCAACTTACTTCTCAAAGATTGACCTGAAAAGTGGTTATCATCAAATTAAGATCAGAGAAGGAGACGAGTGGAAGACAACTTTCAAGACCAATGAAGGCTTGTACAAGTGGATGGTCATGCCATTTGGCTTGTCAAATGCACCCAACACCTTTATGTGACTGATGAATGAAGTCTTGAAGGAGTTCATTGGTAAGTTTGTCATTGTTTACTTGGATTACATTTTAATTATCAGTCAAACTAAAGAAGAGCACTTAAGACATTTGAAGTATGTTTTATAGATATTGCAACAAGAAAAGCTATTGATTAACATGGAGAAGTGTTATTTTAAGAAGAATAAACTTGTATACTTGGGTTTTGTCATTTCTAAGGATGGCTTGAAAATGGACCTGGAAAAGATAGAGGCAATTGTAAATTGGCCCTCACCTAAGAATATTTTTGAGGTGAGAATTTTTCATGGCTTAGCCAACTTCTACAAAAAATTTATCAGGGATTTTAGTGGCATTTGTGCACCTATCATTGACACCATCAAGAAGAATAGACATCTATTTTATTGGACAACAACAACATGAATTTTTTTTTTCAACTATTAAAGAAGAAGATTACTGAGAAGCCGATGTTGAAGTTGCCAAACTTAAATTAACCCTTTCAAGTGAGACGTGATGCTAGTGGGACAACCATTGGAGCTATACTGAGCCAAGAAGATAAGCTTGTTACATATTTCAGCAAGAAGTTAAATGATTCAAAACAAAAATACTCTTCCTACGACAAAGAATTTTATGCAGTGGTTCAAGATTTAAAGCATTGGAGGCATTACTTGATGCCTAACGAGTTTGTTCTATACACAGATAATTTTGCCTTAGAATACATTATGTAACAACATAAGTTAAATCATAAACATGCAAGGTGGTTGGAGTTCCTTCAAAACTTCAATTTTGTTTTGAAGCACATTAGTGGGAAGGAAAATAAGGTTGGTGATGCCTTGAGTAGGAGATGCTTAATCATGCAAGAAAGTCAAATACAAATTTTAGGCTTTGATTATTTGAAGGACTTATATGACATTGATGTAGATTTTAAAGAAGCTTTTGTAACATGTAAAAATCCAGTCAATAAGGACAACAATCCATGAAAAGAGTTTGTGTTGCAGGATGGGCTATTGTTCAAGAACAATCAGCTATGTATTCCCAATTGCTCAATGAAGGAAAACTTCGTCCAAGAAAAGCATATTGGCAGGTTGGTTGGACACTTTGGTGTTGAGAAAACACTTGGGCAGTTGAGTCACTTCTATTTTTGGCTTAAGATGAAGGCATATGTACAAAGGTACGTGAGTAAGTGCAGGGTATGTCAACATGCGAAAGGGAGAAGTCAAAATGATGGAATATACATGCCATTACCCATTCCCAACAGACCTTGGGATTCAGTAGTATGGATTTTGTTTTGGGTTTACCGAGAACTCAACGAGGTAATGATTCAATCCTTGTAGTTGTGGATAGCCTTTTTCCCAAAAGAAAAATCATAATTTTATTAATGAAAACAAAATTACATGTTGCAAATGTTGTGACGCATTCCATTGAAAATTCAGTGACTGCTGATCAGATTTCAAATAAAAGCAAAAAATAATGTACAATTGGGGAGAAAATTCATGCTTTTCTCTCTTTTTTCTTCTCAACCTTGCGCCACTCCCCTTGAGTCATCATCGAAGATACAAGTGCAAGCGAAGTGTCAGCCACACACCGTGCGTTGTCTTTATCAGAATCTGAGTTGTCTGATGTATGTAGTCATTTGGTTCCACTGGTATCCATTGTTTCTGGTATCTTTTTTGGCTACGAGTTTATCCGATCTTGTGGATTTATTTCCTTTGCTTCTGGTTCTTTGTTCATCTGATTGTTCTCGTTGGGTATGGGATGTTCCACATCAGCTTCCTCCTCCTCTTCGGAGACTGGTGGGAGAAATTGCCATCCCTTGTTTTGTTTCCCTGTTTTCTTCTTTCTTCGAATATCTTTTTTGGCTTCAGGGCATATATTTTGTAGATTTCCTTTTTATCGACAAATTCTGCATCTAAATGTTGTATTTTCATAATCTAGTATCTATGTCCATCACCTTTGTTTGTGCTTCAGTTGTATTCGGTAGGGCAAGCCTTTGCTGAGATCTACTTCCACACAAATTCGTGTGAATGTGAAAATTCTTTCCTCCATTCTTTGTGCGTCCATTTTAATATAACACCCAATGGTGTTATCGATACCTGCAAGGAACTATTGGTTCCAAACATGTAATGGTAGATTGTGAAAACGAACCAAAAATGGCATCTTGGAAACAACCATTATATTTACATCAAATTTTGGAAACCATGGTGTGATGAAGAGACCCGTGGATCCCTAGAACCATGGTCCTTCCCATAATATATTGTCTCTAGCCTTTGTTGTAGGGAAATTTACAATGAAGAAACCCTTAGAACAAAGGTGAATTTCACAGTTTGTAGTCCAGTTTGTGAAAATCCAATGAAAGAGCTCAAAAGGTTTTGGCTAGAAACAATTGAATCTACAAATTATAACTTGTTTTTCAAATGTATTACAATGCTCATCTGTTTCTGGTATATCTATGTGAAATTATGGGGTATAGTTTAGTTGCTTCACAATATATGGACTAGGTTTGGTTCCAACTTGCTTTGGTGTTGTTGAAGGTGTATTTTTCCCTTGGAGGATGTTCTTGAAAGAAAGTCCTCCATTTTTATGCTTCTGATGCGTTTATGTGTTTTTTGTTGAGCTTCTCCCAATGCCTCCTCCCATATAATTTGTCTCATTGTAGTCTTTCGCACCACCTCTCAGCCTCAGGTTGAGTATTATGGTAGACAAAGGTAAAATATTGTAGTCCATGAGGGGCCTAGGGTCTTGGAGTGCTCTGCCCCCAAAAATTAGATGTTGTAATCTGGTAGGATATCCAACATGATGGGAGATGAGATTCTTCAAACGCAGCACACAATCTGTTGCATGTATCCAAACCAAAAGTGACATCTCGGAAGGGGTTTTAATAAAAACTTGAAAAAAAAGAGAATTTACTAGAGGTGTGGGTTCTCTTTCTGTCTGAAGGTAACTAGGCCGAGCAACAACAGATGCACCACACCGCTTTGAGGTCTTTGTGATCTCCTTCAGGGTTCTGTTGCCCTGTTTCCGTTGGTTGATCTCCCTTTTATGATCTGTAGACCACCCAAAATTGGGTAACTCGAACGACGGTGAGGATCCAGGTAATCGCGAGTTGGAGGGGAGCATTATTTGTGCCCCCACAAATGGTCCATGACGCAGCACCGGTTAGGGCATGAGTATACCCTTGATCTTGACCCACAGATGGGGTGGGAAATCTATGTAGTCGACAATTGCAGAGAGTAACCAGCCGGATGGTCCTGCCTCCATTGTGGCACCACGCTCCCAGTGATCCATTCGCTAATTCGTACCCCCAGTGGATCCATTCCCCCTTGCAATGCCCTTAGTCATAGATAGGCCCCAACTGGGAAACGTTTCACCAATTCGGTGACAGACAAAAGCTTTGTTCCCAGAGGAATGTACAGCCTTTGCGGACCATAAATACATTCGACATAGCCGTGGTAGCTCAATCGTCCTGAAGTATCCGACCTCTACGGGCTTAGAGGGATAACGAAGCCCTGTTCGGCAATTCAACCCTATTTGTTCCCATCGAAATGGTTCCTAAGATAATCCCCATCTAGGTGACTTGAACCGCCATCGACCCTGTGCATCAGTATCCCTGCATCCCCTCGAGCTGTCCAAGGGATGGAAAATGGTGGCAGCGCCCCAGACCCCATTGCTGAGTAGAAAAACCCTATCTCCGTTTTCCATTTTTTCTCTACCCTCTGGATAGACTTACTAAGATGGCTCATTTTATTCCGTGTTTCAAAACTAGTGATGCTACCCATGTGGCTAATTTGTTTTTTGATGAGATTGTTTAGTTGCATGGTTTGCCAAAAAGTATAATCTCTGACAGGGACACAAGATTGACCAGACATTTCTGGAGAACCTTATGGAAGAAACTTGGCACTAAAATAAATTTTAGCTCAGCATATCATCCACAACATGATGGGAAAATAGAGGTTGTAAACAAGAGTTTGGGTAATTTGTTGAGGGTTTCAGTAGGTGACCGATCAAAGCAATGGGATCATGTGCTAGCTCAGGCTGAGTTTGCATATAATGACTCACCAAATAGTAGCACATGAAAGAGTCCATTTCAGACCTTGTACGACATGCATCCGAGGATAATTTGTGAGTTAAAAGATTTGGGAAAGCTTAAGCATAGAAGTGTCGATGGAGAGGATTTTGCAACAACCATGAGTGAGTTGCACGAGCAAGTAAAACAAAGATTACAAGATACAAGCAATAAGTGCAAGCAGTGAGCAAATGTACACATGAAAGAGGTAAACTTTGAAATGGGAGATGTGGTCCTAGCTTACCTAAGAAAGGAGAGGTTTCCAAGGGGAGGATATAATAAATTGAAAATGAAGAAGATGGGACCTTGTAAGGTCCTCCACAATTTTTCAGCAAATGTTTATGAGCTGGAGTTACCTCTAGGAATTGGCATTTCACCCATTTTTAATGTATTGAAAAGAGAATCCTTACAGGCTTGAAGATTGTAATGCTCGTGGAAAACCTGTGCGCTATTTTGTGAAACCAACGTTTCGGACTGGCTAGGTGAGTCCATCATCAGGGCAATGATCAGTGTATTTTGAGAAGAGAGTCATAGCTCTATTATTCACACGACTCTCTTCTCAAAATACACTGATCATTGCCCTGATGATGGACTCACCTAGCCAGTCCGAAACGTTGGTTTCACAAAATAGCGCACAGGTTTTCCACGAGCATTACATTTTTAATGTAGCAAATTTTTATACCTACATAGTTGGTGATGTAGATCAAGCTTCTGGGAACCTTGACCAGGATGAAGGAAATGAACAACAGTTGCTGAAGCAAATGCCTGTGGCAAAGAGTTTAGAGGATGAATATATTTTGGATACACATGTTGCCAATAAGACCAAAAGGAAAGAATATTTGGAATATCTTGTGAAGTGGAAAGACTGTTTGATGGAGGATTCTACTTGGATGGATGAAGCAACACTGTAGAAAGCAAGTCATTCTATAGAATATCTTATAAGCATGAGCTCATAAAATTTTCTTTCTTGTGGAGTCTGATGTAGGTGCATTAGGGCTAGCACATAAAAATAATAAGTTATTAAAGTTAGACCAAGAGCCTAGCAATGTGATGGATTGATCACATGTCAAGGCTAGAACATTTTAAAGTTTATTTGTGAATTTTTTTTTGATATTTAGTTAAGATTAGTTAGGAATATTTGATTAAAATAAATGATTTAATATATAGTAGGTAGTTAGGGCTAAGGAAAATTGGTTCACATCTAGGAACTCATTTCTTGGACAATGGCTTTTAGTTTTGAAGGAGAGAGGAGGAACATTTTGGGTGCTGGAAGTTTTGGTGTGAGATTGAAGTTAATTGAACAACATTTCTTAGACCAGTGGTTTTTTGTATCAGCAAATCGAATCTGTAAGTATGTGTGAGACAATTATTTGCATATGTGTTTGTGAGGTTTGTGAACCATAATATTAATATCTGGAGATTGAAATTGATTTGATCTTTAAATTGTTGTGTTGAATGAGGAATTCTTGCATTGTATTTTCTCTGTTATTTACATTTAAATGTGAACCTGCAGAATCATAATTTAGTTAATATTCTAATCCAATACTTTTTCATCCAAGATTGTGTATTGGAAAGAGTCATTTTACATTACAAATTCGAGAATACAGAGCACTCTGTATCAAGCAAACAAAAGAAAGAAAATTCGTAAAGGAAAATCGTCATCAATTTTGCGGGTCAATTTCTGATCAAAGGAAGACGAAATTCGAAATTCTGGCTTCTGGGTTTTATGAAAAGTAGGGTCTATTTAGTAAATTATAAGCTATTTCCCAAAAATATCCTTGGTTGGGGAGTTACGTAGGTATCTTTAAACTGTGTTTTTACAGACTACGTGGCTAAAAAAAACAATGTTTTTTTTTTCCAAAGAAAAAAATCAGTAACTTTTTATTAAAGAAATAATGAAAAGTTACACTAGCATATGCAAAGAAGCATACAGTAAACATCCACAAGGGCACTAGTGCTGACGCACCCAAAAGCAACGTTAGATAAACTAACGCGAGCAAAGAAAAAGAGAAAAGAAGAGAAAGAAAAGAGGGAAAAAAGGCCCTAGCAAGAGCAAGAAAAAACTCATGCTTCAAGATTTTCGCCCTTTTTTCTTTTCGACCTTACGCCACTCACTCAGAGTGGGCTCGGACGTAGCAATGACTAACTGAGTTGATTCTTTCAGCTTCCCTGATTCTTTGTCTGAGTCTGATGTGTCTGATTGGTGTTGTCGTTTGTTACCCCCCATGCTTTGATCCACGCTTGTCGTCTCTGCTTTGTCTTGCTGAGTCTCTACTTGATTTGTATGTGGCTGTGGATCCTTGTTAACTGCTGTATTTTCCTTTTGATTTTCTATTTCAACTTCCTCTATGGTGGTATCATCCTCTTCTACCTCTGTCTCTTCCTCTTCGGTTACCGAAGGGGCTTTCTTTCGTGCTGTTCGCCTCTTTAAGACTTCATCCAAATTCTGCCATCCTCTGGGCTTCCTTTGTTGTGGCTTGCTCTTGCTGGGACATGCTTTGAGCAGATGACCTGTTTGTTGACATCCCCTGCACCTGAATGCTGTGTTCTCATAGTCCAAAGGTTGTTTCCACTGAATATTGTTAAAGGTCAGGAAGATGCTTTTAGGTAGTCCTTGGCTGAGATCTACCTCGACGCATATCCTAGCAAAAGTAAAAATTCCTTTTAAGTGTCTATCTGTATCAATCTTTAGCATTCTTCCAAGGGTATTCCCTATAGCTGATAAGGTCTTGAAGTGCCAAAAGTGTAATGGTAGATTATGCAGCCTTACCCATACTGGCATCCTTGAAACCACCATAGTGTTGGCGTCAAATTCTGGAAACCATGGTGTGACAAATAAACCCGCACTGCCCCAGAACCATGGTCCTTCATGGAGAATTTTATCCCTTTCTTCGTCTTCTTGAAATGTTACTATGAAGAAGTCCTTTGAGCAGAGGTGGATCTGGCAGTCTTTTGTCCAGACTGTGTGAATCCATTGGTACAGAGCCTCGGTTTTAGGCCAGAAACCGTTAAACCTACAAATAACAGCTTTATTTTCCAGATCTGAAAAAATGCACTTTACCTCTGGAAAATCCAGCGAGATGGAGGGGCTTTCTGGTGTTTGATCCACGATATACTGCCCTGGCGGGGTATTGAACGCTGCAGGTTCTTTTCCTTTTGAAGGAGCTTTCCCTTTGGCTGCATCACGATATGAGCCTGTAGGTTTTGATGTAGATTCCTGAAAGCCTTTAGGGCCTGCACCCGAGCTTCCTCCTCTCAACCTTGAGCTTAAGATGATGGTTGAATCTCGACCGATGCCATAGTGCTGTAGAGTAAAATTCTCCTGCAGGATTTTACCTGCATGTACCAGACTTAGCATATTTGAAGGGATGCCTGTATCTGCTTGTAATTCTTCCTTTATATTTTTTTATCAGTATTCCTGTCCAGATTTGCTTGCACATAGTTTTACCTGACAGCGTTCTTATGAAAATTTGGGTTCGATCCTGTTCTGGGTCCTTGTGAGATAGCTTAGTTTTTTTTTTTTTCTTCTGATCCCAATACTATTTGAAGCACATAGGCTTTTAGATCCGGCCCAGATCTGCGGTCTTTGTGGACAAGGGAGGCCGGATCTGAACCGAGCAGCCTCAGAATGCCAAGAAGGGTCCGAGGAATAGAGGATTTGCTCTGTTTCCCAAAAACGCAGACAGGGCATATTCCCCAAGAAAAATCATCCGCGCAGGAGAGCGGATCGCCCGGAGATTGAGTGGGGGTCGATAGATTTGAACCATAAAACCCCAACCTATGAAAAGGGGATTCCAGAAACGCCCTGAGGAAACCGAAATGAGCCAAAGAAGGGGAAAAAACCTCGAATACCTGATTGATTTGGTTCGAAACCCGTGGCTTCTTTCCAATAATGAATCCGGACCAAGCCTAAAGTGTGGCATCGAGCGTTGAGGATCCCGCAGACAGGCACCAGCGATTTCCGGCAGCGACCAAAGCAGTGGGGACGACGGCATCGATTGGACCTGCAGCGTCGAACCAAACTGTAGAGACGGCGGCGGCAACGAATGGACCTGCATCATCGAACAAAACTGTGAAGGCGGCGGCGACAGAGTATGGACCTGCAGAAAACCTAATCTCGCATCCTCCCGCCATCGTTCAATCTCTATACATTCAAACTAGCCCCCCCTCAAGCTTCTTCTGTTATCATCTCATCTCATTTTCTAAAAAAAACAATGTTGTTCCTCCTGTAACAACAATTTTGTTTCTTGAGAGAGCCTGTAACAACAATTTTGTTTCTTGAGAGAGCCTGTAACAACACTGTAGTTTGCTAAGAGAGCCTATAACATCACTGTAGTTTGTTGTGAGAGCAAGGATTTGCTATTCCTTCTGTAACAACACCGTAATTTGTTGAGAAACTCTGTAACAACACTATAGTTTGCTGAGAGAACCTATAACATCACTGTGGTTTGTTGAGATAGCAGCCATCACATTGCTTACAAAAAGATCATAGTTTTTAAATACTACTTAATTATTTATAATAATGTAAATTTTTATTTCAACTTCATTGTCACTATGAATTAAAGTAAATGTTTCTCTTAAATATTGAGATTTTGTAAATTTGACTATTTTTAATACATTTTAAAGTAATTTTTTTTAGAAAAATAGTTATTATAGTTTTACAACCTTCACCCAGTTTTATATTTTGTGTTAAGATGTACATTTTAAATTTTATTATAGAGTAGGTGTGTCACATGTAGTTAAAGTATAATGATAATTATATACATTACTGTGGAAAAAATATAACACTTAGATCATTAGATATTAATATTAATAACTTTTCCAGTTAATTTAAAGAATAAACTTTACTGATAAAATAAAGTTCATATTTTTAGAGTACATTGTCAAGCTAAAATGTTAAATTCAATCCTTCAAACTAGCTTATTAACTTATATTACATATATAAAATTGAGTTTAGTTTTTATACTTTACATAAAATTATAAAAAAACATTACTTAGGGAAAGTTGAACGTTAAAGTGTCAAATCCTAACCTTAATCAGTGAAAATGAAAAATATTGTAAATTGATACACTAGAGAGCTAGAAGATTCATTATAAGTCGATAAAAGAAAATTGAAAAAGAAAAACTATGATATATATTATTACAAAACTATAATATATTACTTCACAATTATATATTACATCACAAATAACTTTTTTCGGAAACCCTAAAAAGAGCCAACATAGAAATTGTTATCAAATAATATGTGTGACATTGTTTTTGAATACAATGAGGCTTTGAAAATTCTATTGAATTTAGGAGAAAAAAAGGAAAGGAATTAATGTCGTGCATAATGAATGTTATATGTGTAACATTATTTCAATATTAAAAATATTGAAAGGTTAATAGATTTATTATATATTTATATCTATATATATAAATAATTTTGAAAATAATAATAATATTTTTATAATATCTCATATCTTAAGGATATTATAAACAATTATTTTTTATGAATATATATAATTATATATTAATTTTTAGGTTAGTTTAAGTGGTCTAGAATTAGATTGATTTATTTTTATTTTTTTATAATTTATTTCTATGAATATATATAATTATATATTCATCTTTGAGGATTAGTTTAAGTGGTCTAAAATCAGACATGAAGTTTTTTTATATCGTTGCTCTTTGATTCCTTTGGGGCAAGACCCCATAATTAGGGTATTTATTGTTCTAGTTTATAAGTCCAAGGGTTTTAACATATCACACTAGTTGATATCTTACATGATTTCCAAGAAGTTCAAGTAATTTAAAAAAATATAAGGATATACAGATTCAATTTATAAGCCGAAGACCTTTTTATGTTGAGGTTTTACCTCACGACGCTGTTCAGATTCGTTGTCCCTGACAGAATCTGAACATGTGTTCCTCCCGCTCTTTAATGTTCATATGTTTATAATTTGCTGTGTTGGATTAGTCCCGTTGAATTAATAAATTAATGCATTGAGTTGACATCTTCGGCGCTTCTTTGCACATCCGTGCAAATACTAGTTTATATTTCTTGATATGCTTGTGTATGTGTAGGTTTCATTGCTAGAATAATTAAGCATATTAGTTTTTTGTGTCATATTTAAAGATACTTTTGTAGTCATTCTAACATCACTATTGTTTATATATTTATTTATAAGGAATTGAATATATATGTAAATTTATTTTCTATGAATATATATAATCATATATCAATCCTTGAGGCTTAGTTCAAGTGTTCTAGAATAAGACATGACATTTTTTTGATATTGTTGCTCCTTAATTCCCTTGGGGCGAGGCCCCATAATTAGGTTATTTATTGTTCTAGTTTATAAGTCCAAGGATTTTAACACATCACAATAGTTGATATCTTACATGATTTCCAAGAAGTTCAAGTAATTTCAAAAAATATAAGGATATATAGATTCAATTTTTTTATATTTCTTTATATGCTTGTGTATGTGTAGGTTTCATTGCTAGAATAATTAATCATATTAGTTTTTTTCTTCATATTTAAATATGCTTTTGTAGTTATTATAACATCACTATTGTTTACATATTTATTTTCAAGGAATTGAGAAAATGAAGGAAAATAAACATCAATGGGTTATAGTTATCAAATGCACCAAATAGATGATTATTTGTTTGATTCGTGATTGTGTGGGGAATTTTAGCCAATCAAAATTATTTGGCCTTAATCACTATCATGCTATGATACATAATCTTCCTCCAATTCCCCATGCTAAAGAGGTCATGTAAGAAATAAAAAAGCTAAACGCCTTTGCAAAATCAACAAGTATAGTTAAAAGGAAAAATACGAAAATCCAATATGATGTAGATGCAAGGTTGCGTTGTGTGCATCAACAAACATATTTTTCAATGAAGAAATTATTTCCACTTTAATTATTTATTGGCATTTGTGCGTTTGTGGTTTTTTAATAATATAAATTTATTATTATGAACTAAATTCATTGATTTTTTTGGCGATTACATTGAACACAATGATTCTTCAAAGCAAAAAGTTCATGAAACAATTTATTGTTGGGATCAGAGTCTATGCCATAGAAGTATGGATACAATGCAATGTATAGATATTGCTTTAAAAAGGAAAATAAGAACATGGATTTCTAATGATGTATATGAAGAAGAGTTAGATGAGAATACCCATATATTAAACTCTAAGGAAACTAGCAATAACAACGAGCACAAAATTGAGTCCAATTTTTTGCATGCATTACTTTTCATGACATTTCAATGTTAAATAGTATTTATTTTATCATAAATTGTATTTTGATTTCTCATTGTAAATGTAAAGTAAGTTTGTATGTATTTATAATTTTTTTTTTTTTAAAATTATTATCATATTTTTACATTTAATTCACTTCGAGTCAAATCTTTTCCCTTGCCATGCATGGTTCCTATATTTTCATTATATCGATATCAATTTTGATATTTATTGACAATGTTGTAACTCTGCAATAAGAGAACAAGTGAAGGATTATGCTATGAATAAAAGGACTGAAATCACACCAAAAGACTTGGAAGCACGCAGGTTCAAGTCTAGCAAACAATACACAGAGTGTATATCTGCTTAACTAGTATTGCTTTAACTAAATCCACTAGGTTTTCTACTTTGATATCTAAAACATGCACCAAGTTTACTTAACATGTGCTAAAATATTATGGCTTTTGTCATTGTTTTGTATAAAAAGGGCTACCTACAAAGACATGCAATGCTTTAATCCTACAAGGATAATTTCAAAAAATGAACTTTATACTATTATGATTTATGTCTTGATTTTGGCATATAAAAAAAAAAAAAAATAATTTTGATGAATGGTAATCACTTTTATTTAAATATATAAAGTATTCTAGCCTAACCTCTGATGACATATCTCTTGGTAAATCTTGGAACTAAGATTATATTGAGAGGGGTGAGGGGTGAATCAATTTAATACACTTTTTAACAATTTAAAGAATAATCAAGCACAACAAATCATTAATCAAGATATACCAAGATTGAACATGAGATGTACATGGAAATCCATCTGGGATAAAAATCACAAAACTTCTTTTTATTAATATCATTTGTGAGCACTAACTCTAGTTACAATTTTTTTTGCAGGCACCAACTTACATGAGATACCAATACCCCTTTCTTTGCATACACTAACCTATTGGAGACACCAATCCCCACTAAATTTGTAGCAACCAACATGTAGGAGACATCAATCCCCTATAATCTTGATTTTTATACTCTTCTTTACTTGTTGCTTTAGATCTCCTCACAAATCTTCTTATTTTTTTTTGATTCAACAACTCCCTCGACACTTTAGCAATATATTCTGGACATTTAGTCCTCAATAATGTGATATATACACTGAATTCTCTAATATGATCTCTCTCCTCAACTCTTTCCTTCTAATTTTCCTCTTGTCATTCATACATGCTATCACACAGTCACATATACATTTGATTCCACTTTGCTTTGCTGTTAGACAATCCCATTGTCACCGGCTATCACTTGGCATTGTTGCCACAAAATCCTCCTATCACTTGCAACCACTCAACATTGCTATCACACAGTACCACTGTCACTTCCTGCCACTCAACATTGTTGTCACACAGTCCCATTATCACTTACTTCCACTCAACACTACTGTCTCATTCAACAAACAACCATGTTGTACTTGCATACACACACCTACAACATTCATCCTCATGCACACACATATGATTTTCCTTAGTGTTTACATTTTCTGTCACACAATCACATTGTCAATTAGGCTTCAACTCTACTACCACACAATCTTCAAACCTTTGCTGCCCTCTCACACTTTTCTTGCTGGCACACTCCTTTAGACACATTATATTTAGTATTTTTGTTTTTCTCTTGGCACCCATGGTTTTAATTCGACGCATGGTATTGAGCATTCCACTTTTGATCAAGTTTCCTTTTAGACACTTCTACAATTGAGCCCGTGTTACCTTCAATATGTCCAACATCCTAACATAATAGCTAAATAACAATATGTTGTCATCTCGTGAAATCCAAGATGTCATTAACTTATTTAAGGCCCACATTTCCCCATAGTGTTGTGCATCACTAAGGCCCATGAAACTCTCATCTTAACTGATTCCACCAATCAATTCAACATCCTTTCAAAAAACAAATGCGGCTAGAGCCTCATCCTTCTTTTGCTTTTTCAAATCGTCCTTGTTGTTTGGTTTGATTAGCTCCAAATAATTGTTGACTTGCTGAAGCTTTACTAGACAAGGGAGTACAAGGGAAAAGAGGCATGAATCACAACCATCAAGATTATTTTGATGAAGGTAATACGAAATGATCCGATCCAGAGTTGTTATGTGGAAACACTCAACTTGATTTAGATGGCTTCCACAACTCAAAGGAAGATCCTTTGAGATAAGGCATTAAAAATTTGGGCTATCCAGTATTCTTTTGTAAACATGTCTCTACAATGGGCTCATAACACAAAAAGACAACATTAAATTTATTTCCCATCATAATATTCCCTATAGTCTCTTCCTTTGTCATTCTCAATAGTGATTTTCACAACACCCGTAGCAAATGCTGTTTACACTCCTTTGCAATGCGTAAAAGCCTTTCAGGTGCACTTATACATTGTCCTTGGTTGAGAGGCTCATCATAGAACTCCCAAAAATGTTCATGAGTCCATAAGAATCCATGAATTAAGGAAATTTTGAGGTCTAAAATGGGCTTCCTAAGGAAAATAATAAAATAATAGTTAAAAACAATAGAATAAGAGTGATGAATTTTTAAAGAAAAAAGAAAGGAAGCTATTTTTTTAAATTGTATTTTTAGCTTATCTCCTTATAGGTTTACTGAAATGTTAGGTGTGGACACCCGTTGGATGCAAAATTAAATTCCACTTACAATGAGTACCCACTTTGTATACCTCTGAGTAGATCCACATCGAAAAAAAATGGAATTACATGAACACTTTCATGTATTTTCAATTTTTTTCTTTCTTTCGATATGGGTCTACTCAGAAGTATGTAGAGTGGGTACTTGGAATTTAATTCCACATCCAATGGGTATCTACACTTAGCATTTGAGTAAACCTACAAGGACACAATCCATAAATACATTAAAGAAAAACACTTTTCTTCTTTTCCCTCCAAAATATTTTCCCTTGGGGATGCCATCATCTTCTTGAATTATATTGGTTCTCTTAAAGTTAATTTTGTTAGAACATTTCTTGTTTTGAAGCCCATTTTTGACCTTAAAATTACCCTAATGGAGAAACCAAATCAAAAGCATTCAATAAATCCATGATTTTGTTTTGCATTATTATTCCCGTAAGCCCATAATACTTATTAGTTTTAATTCCTTGACAAGTATTGTAAAGACTCGATTTTTCATTTTTCAAATGATGAACCTTGTAAAAAATTACCATTCCATTGCACCTCACACAAGCTTCGACCATGAATATGAAATGCATAAAAAATTGTAACAACTATTTCAACACCACTAATTTCTATTTTCCCTAGAACAAGTTATCTGTTTGCACCATGATAAATAACAACGTTGAATGTTTCCCATTCACGAAACTCATTTTCCCATTTACAAAGAAAATATGTAGGACAATTAATCAGTATAACTTTTATATTCTCAATATGATTTTGATTTGTATTCTCTATAGACCATGCGACAACAAAATCATTAGATTCTGTATCCTTTTGGAGCATAACAAAAACAAATGAAATTATTTGAATAGTTTTCCCGAGTCCCCAAGTTGTACATTTTGGTGTAAACATTCATTGGAACTCTGCGATGAGTATGAAAGTTTTCAAAAAATAGACTATACTCATTGGCATCTAGAAGAGGGTATAATTTATTAAATGTATTTTCTGCTCACAACTCCTTTGGGACAACAAGGGTATTATCTTCAAACAAACTTGACATGTATATCTTTCATTTAGGGAAATCTGTACATCAGCATGTTGGAGCTCATCATCACAACCTATGTTTCATTCTCATATACACCACATATTGGTTTTCACTAATCTACGCTTTAACTTTGATAATGCATGATCAAACACTGACCTACATCAAAGACCAAAATTCCTTTGACATCAGTGAACAACCTATTCGACAATATCCCCCTTTGGCATTGATGGAAACACCACCAGACATAATCTTACTTTGGTTGAGAACACCCATATATGTTGGCTAAACATTTTGCCCCTTATGTCTGTTTATTTCTCCCCCTTTGACATCAATGGCAAAGGGCTACATGGTGACTATTCCCCCTGTGTTGATATTAGTTATTTTTCCTCTCCCGATGGCAACAAAAATCTCCTTGGAAACAAATGTATTGTCTCTAGTACTCCCCTTTGTGAACAACAATTTTCTCCTGTAGTGTAACTTGTGAAAATGGTAGGGTGTGTTGGACTGCACTTATCTAGTACTTCTTTTATTGAGAAAGACCTTTGTTTAAGATACTCAAAATATCTTTGCTTTGTGGTTTGGTAAAGATATTTTCAACCTATTATTTTGAGGAAATATATTTTAATTTTAAATATGATCAATAAATTTCTCTCTACTAAAATTATACTTGATGGGAACATGCTTTGTCTTATAAAGCATAATAGGGTTTTAGAAATATTAATAGCACTACTGTTTTCACACATAATAGGTACAAGTTGATCACAATTTACCTGAATGTCCTGGATATTTTTATTCATCCATAGAACCTAGGTGCAACATGATGTTGCTGCAATATACTTCGCTTAAGCTGTGGATAGGGTTATTAAAGTCTCTTTCTTGCTGAGCCAAGAGACTAGACAAATTTCTGGAAAGAAAACTACTTCATCAATGCTTTCCTTGTCATCAACACTACAAACCCAATCTACACCTGTCTAAGCTTTGAAAGTGAAAATTTGCTTCTTGGATACCATAAGCCAAAATCTATGGCCCCTTGGAAGTACCCGAATGTTGTGTTTACTGCATGTGCATGCGTTTCCTCTGAATTTGACTAAAATTTTCCCACTTATCCCACTGCTTGCATCATATATGGTCTTGAGGTTGTTAGATAAAGTAAACTACCAATAATAGACTTGTACATGTCTGATCGAATTTTGGAGATTCATCATCCTTTACTGAGTTTAGGTCCTATTACTATGAGTTTGCTCACATGTGCACAATTCTCCATGCCAATTTTCTTAAATATCTCTTTAAGATATTTAGTTTGAGAAATAAAAATTCATTTTTTTGATCTATGAACCTACAATCCAAGGAAAAATGACATTTTTCCAAACATATACATTTCAAATTCCTTTTTCATATCAATTGAAAAACTGACTCATTAAATCAACATCAATTCCAAAAATTATGTTGTCTACATAAACAAGAACAATTAAAATATTTTCATTTTCAGCTTTAATATACAAATTGTTGTATGTTCCCCTTTTGAAGCATTGTTGTTGTGGGTATGGGTAAGTCTTGATTACCATGTCCTAGGTGCTTGCTTTAACCCATAAAGGCATTTCTTCAATTTTCACAAATGGCCTTCGTCTTTTGATAGCTAGAATCCTTCTAGTTGCTCAATGTACACTTCTTCTTGTAGTTATCCATTTAGAAATGTTGATTTGACATACATATGATAAATTTTAAACCTTTTGAAGCATGCAAAATCCAATTTAAACATCCTTATGGCTACAATTCTAGAAACTGGTGCAAAGGTTTCTTCAAAGTCAACACCATCTACTTGTGCATACCCTTTACATATAAAAAGTCTAGCTTTGTTCTTGAATATCTGTCCATCTTCATTCAACTTATTCATGAAAACACACTTAGTTCCAATGACATTATTGCCCTTAGGTATTGGCACAAGTTCCCATGTTTTATTCTTTTCAATATGGTAGAGTTCCTTATTCATAGCCTTGATCCAATGCTCATCTTGAATAGATTGTGCAAAATTTCTGGGTTCTATTATGAATAGTAGGGCAAGATTTGCATGGCTTGATGGACCTAAAAATGTTCTTCTAATATAATTAATATTTCCATAGTTCATCATATCCGTATAAGATTTCCGAATGGATTTATGTATAGGATTGATATCCTATCCAAAGTTTAGGGTGGACCTTCCACCCATCATCAGGGACCAGAGAATATTTATTTTGTTTCCAAGAATTTGACTATTTGGATGATGCTTTTGATAATACTTGGATGTAATGACTTTGTATCGTCCACTTCTTCCTCCTCTTTCTCTTCATGATCTTCTACTTCATATCAATTGCTAATTGGCTCATCTAAATTGACTTTTTTGCAGTGTCTCTCCTTGTAGGCTAATACTTCATCTTCTTTCACATCAAACTGTCAATTTTTTTTTTCAATATTTTGTTATAGCATATGTATCCTTTGATTTTATTTACATAACCTAAAAGTATGCCTTCATATGCCATGGAATCAAATTTTCACGAGTTTTCCTCATTTATTTTTGATATAACATTCGCTACCAAATATTTTAAAATGTTTAATTGACGCTGGCCTTCCAAACCACAATTCATGAGGTCTTTTGTTACTTTTCATCCTTATATGAGATTTTTTCAACATGTGAACTGCTGTGTGAATAGCTTCAGCCCAAAAGGTTTTTGGCACATTTCTTTCATCAAGCATAGTTCTTGCCATTTGTTACACTGTTATATTTTTCCTTTTCTTTACACGATTATGTTGAGTGGTTATAGCTATTAAGAACTGTCTTTTTGTTCCATTCTCTTCACATAATTCATTAAAATCATCCGATGTAAACTCTCCTCCTCTGGTAGATATCAGACACTTTATTTTTAGTCAATTTGATTTTTAGCTAAAGCTTTAAAGACTTTAAACTTGCCAAATGTTTAAATTTTTTTTTTTAAGAACACAAATCATGTCAACCTAGTGTAGTCATCTATTAATAACAAGAAATAACTCCCACCACTCAGGATTTGTGCACTTTTGGGTCCACAAATATCTGTATTAAGTAGCTCTAATGGTCTTGTTGTTGAATGTTCCTTTGCCTTAAATTGCACTCGATTATGCTTCCAAAATTGACAATATTTGCAAATTGTAATATTGGGCTTTGAAATTTTGGGAAAATATCTCATTGCCTCCTTCTTGCCGAGCTTTACTAGTTCATCAAAATTGATGTGCCAATCTTAATGTCCCAGAGAAAACTTTCATCAAGTTTCCCCATGCAACACTTTTCATTGTCTTCATTAAGAATATACACATTGCTTGGGGTTCTTGATGCACTTTCCACAAATCTCCCTATAGTTGATTTATTGATTTCACAACCTTTAGAGTGAAAGGTGATATCATACCCTTTATCACACATCCAACTTAAACTCAAGAGTTTGTGCTTAATTCCATCAACATACAAGACATTTTGAGCTTTGTCTTTTCCATTATCTAGATTGACTATGCCTTTGCCAATAATCTTGCTTGGTGCATTGTTCCCAAAGGCAACGTTGCCTCCTTTATTTTATTTCATAGATAGAACCTACTTTTATCACTTTTCATGTGTTTTGATCTCCCTCTATCAATATACCACTGACTTCCTTGGTTTTGTGCATATAAGACAAAGCCACATTCTTCTTGCTTCTCTTGTCTCTTTTTCTTCTCTTTTTCTTCCAAGTCATTGTCACTTCTTCTACTTTCTTATTTTGGTCATGAGATATGATTTGAATGCTTCTACAATTAGCTACTTTGCTTCCATAATTGTTGTATTTGTAACACTCGTTGATATCCATAAAGGGAGCAAAAAAATTATTTCCTCTGTCATCTGTTTTTTGGAAATTTATACATCTATGATACATATTTCTTGAGGTTTGAAAATTTTCTTTACTTTTAACTTTGACATAGTCATTTCTAGCATAGGATCTAAAATTTATAGCTTTGTGACCAAAATTAGTACATGAGTAAAGGTTATTTTGTCTCTTCTTTGACCATATTTATGAGGAATCTCAAATCTCTATTGGTTCTTTACTTTATCTTGAGTAATACTTGCGTTGATGATTTGGGTATTTCTTTGCTGCTCTTGATATTTGTTAGTGCGCCTGCTTACATCACTGTTGGATTCTTTGGGCATTTCAACATAGATTTTTGATTTGTTACTTTCTGATTTCTTCGTACTTGTTTCTCCTTCATAACCCACACCTATATTAATGAAGGGACATCTTGTCTTACTAAGAATTGTATATAAGGTTTCAGTTCCTTTGACAAAATTTAAAGTCTGATTAGGTTGAGCTTTTTCTTTCTCTAATTGCTTCTTTGTAGAAATGTTTTCCTCTTCTGGATTTTCACATTCCTTTGAATTCTCTTGTAGCTGTCCTATAAGTATTTCTTCAATCCTCTTAGCTTCTTCTAATGCAATTTTTAGAAGAACGATTGATGACTCATCAAACTCATGCTCTTTCCCTTCATACTTCATCAATAAATCTCTTTGGTTGTTATTCTTTGTCCTAAGGTTGTCTGTTTTTTTCAAAGGAATAATCAATTCACCTTCAAGATTTACATCACCTTCTTCTTCATCTGACTCCATTTCCTCTTGTCCTTCAATATGGGTCTCTATGGCCATAAGAAGAAAATCTTTAGCCTTGTCTTCAATAGATGATTGTTCATCCTCTTTTGTTGATGAGCTATTGTCCTCTTCATAATATAATGTTTTTTTTTCTTGAATTTACTATTTTTCTTCTTTTATTTTTCATCACATTCATTATCTACCTTATCATGGGGGCACTTAGAAGCATAATGAAATTTTTTACCACAATTAAAACACTTAAAAGGTATCTTACCTTTATACTTCCAAAACCTGTCTTTAACTTCCTTACAAACTATGCTTCTTCATCATTAGATTCATGGCTTGAATAGTCATGATTATCATGTGTATTATTTTCAACTTTAAAGGCTACTTCCCTCGATCCCGACTTCTCCTTAATGGTCCTCATCTTATAGGATGTCAAGTTTCCATGAAGTTGCTCCATGGATAGTTTTTTTAATATATTTTAGCTCTTTTAGGGCCGAAAATTTTGTATTGAATCTAGAGGGCAGATATTTCAAAACATTTTAAACTACTACAACTTCATTAACTACTTTGTCAAGACATTTAATAGTATTAACTATGTCATCCACACAAAGGAAAACGAATGTTATGTTTTCATATTCATCATCCTTAAGCTTTTAAACTGCATTTGATGAACATGAAGTTTAACTCCCTTTACATGGTCATATCCTTCATAGGTGCTTTGTAACTTGTCCCACAACTCCTTTGTTGATTTGTAATGCATACCTTCAACAAATTCTTATTTCGAGAGGCCAAAACGACTACATTCACTGATTTTGCATCATTGGTGCATCTAGTTTGTCATGTTTATCGATTTGTAATGCATACCTTCAACAAATTCTTATTTCGAGAGGCCAGAAAGAATACATTCACTGATTTTACATTGTTGGTGAATCTAGTTTGTCATGTTTATCAATTAAAAGAATTTTAACTCTTTATATCCATCTTCCACTACATAAATGTCTATATAATTACTATTCATGATTATCATAAATACCTATACATTCCTCATATTCAAAAATTCCAAAAATTAAATGATATATATGGTCCAAATTCTCTAAAATTATAAAATAGTATAATTTGATTACATTCTTTAAATAATTAATACATAATTAAAATTTTATAATAAACCACAATATATAGTAATTATCCAATATCACAATTACGTTAACTATATTTATACAGCAACTATATACTAATTAATATTATATAATTAAACATGTCTATATTCAATTGAATTATATTTATTATATATTCTATGTTAATGTAATATTTATTATATCTACATCATTAATGATATAAACTATATAATCATTGATATAATGGATTATAGTAACATATTTCCATTCCGTATATATAGTATATTTTCGTGAACAATACATAGAGAATGGTCTTATGATCTCATTCTTCTTCACGTCAATTGTTTACTTTCCCAATGTGAAAGTAAATAGTCATAATCTATTCAACATCCTCTAATATATATATATATATATATATCATATTTACTGAAATATTATATATACTTATTGATTTTATTTTATTGGAAAATTAATTATCTCATTGAAAAAATTATTGATCTCATTTCATTTTATTTATATATTAATTGAAATTACATATTAATTTATTTTATTGTTTCCTATTTTATTATTTTTTAATAATATTGAAATTTTATATAATATAAAATCTAGTTTAAGATAATAATAATTGTGATAATCTTTTACATGGGAAGACATGTATAACTTATTTTAAATTGGAAATTGGTAGATTGATGACCCATATAACACTAATTAAGTTCACTTTTAAATATATTGTCTCTTTGTCTCTAAAGCTATTTTATTTTAAGTTTTCTACTTATCTTTTTATCACAAACATATAGACACTATCGGATGACTAACTTCATCATAGATAAAATCTACAAGGTCCCATCGAATTTCTAACATGAATCTTATTTCGCATGTAAGTGATTTCATAGATCACTGACATAAACTTTGATATATCTTTTTTGTCCATAACCATATGACTAGTACAATCGTATTAAAAATATTAATGTGGTTGATATAGCCGAAGCCTTCATAAATATAACCAAAAAAACTATTGAAACACAAAGAATGCCTTACTAATGCACATATTTACTTGATTAACTATGTATAAAAGGGCTATGGGTCAACTTTTTTTTTTGTAAGCTGTGGTAGTTCCTTCTTTTTCTATTTATAAAGCAAGTTGTTCCATATACAGAATTTTGGTGGCCTCAACTTGCCCATGTGGGAAACCAAGTCTGTTGGCCACTTGAGTCTGTTATATGCCATCCAGTAGAAAAAATTTACTAGTCTTTCAATCCAAGCTAAATACACTTCACATCTAGAAACATTGTTCATGTTCCAAACTAACATAAAAACACAAGAAAAGTAAAGTCTAGCCGCTAAAAACCCAGTAAAAACTGGAAGTTAAAAAAACTATTCCTGTCTATCCTCTTTATCGGATTCCAAGATAGCCGGTGCAACAATAGAGTCACCTGGTGCCGAAGACAACTTCATCATACGTTGTTGGATCTCATCCAGCTTGCTATCTTGCATAAACAACATAATTTGCAGATTTTTCATGTCATTTTTGAGGTTGGGCATACCTTGTGCTATTTCCGCCATCTCTCCCGCCACCTGTTCCAGGGCTCTGGGTAGCAAACACTTCAGACCCAGTAAACATGTAGGGCTTGTATGTATAGCGTCATCCTGCCCCTCGTGTGCCCTGGGTCGGGAACTATATCCCCCCATTCTTCCATTTATGGCTTAGAATCTTCTTCCATAACGCTATCCTCCATTCCCTGGATCAGGTGACGAATGTCAGAATCCGTCCCTTCTCTGTATGCGCGAGCTGCTTCATGGACCTCCATCTTAATAGATTTCCTGCCTCCTCTCTGACCTACCGGTGTCGAAGTGGTAGGATCATTTTTACGCGGCTAACTCTGGCGCCCTCTAACCCCATGGCCTTGGCCTCTGCCTAGGCGTACCATTTCTTCTTTTACTGACTCCTTCTTACAATAGTCAACAGAAAACGTTAGCTTTCTAGGAGCTTCGGTCTTTCCGTAAACCGACATATCCTTGTTTCTAAGCACTCCCTCCCCACTCCAACCTTCCCTGTCACTTTGGGGGATTGTAGTTCTCTCCCCCCCTGGATTAAGGGTAGTGGTCAATCCATCTACCATTCTGTCCTTCTTATGATTTTCATCCTTAGTTTCCCAGGGCCAGCCCTTTGCCTTGAGAATACACTCCCCGGGCATGCCTATGCTCTAGTCCTCTCTTTGCCTCTCAACGTGATCCTCAGGCTTGCCGTGACACAACCCCTCCCCAATTTATCTCATCCTCTCCTCCAACATACTATGCTTATCAGAGTGAATTGTAGGAGGTGAGCTAGAGGAAACATACCTAAAATTGAGCTCGGCTGCGGAAGATCCCGTCGCTTGCGCTGCCCTGTTCCGTCCTCCCTTCGCCGCGTTCTGTGCTCACTTCCTAAACTTGCCACCCTCATGTACCCCTTCCCACTTACCCTACGTCCCATCCATCTACCACCGTCGTTCTTGCCCACCTCTCCTCCCATACTCATGCCACTTTGCTCCTTTGAAATTCCTGCAGTCATGCAGGACGCCACCATGTCCAGTTCTATGGGTCAACTTTAACCTAAGAAAAAAAAGGAATCATAAATGAATGTTATAAATAATGATGAGTAACCAATCATGGCGGAACTTATTAGAATTGGAATAATCTCAAATCCCTAGGAAATTGGTGGGTGGGGAGCCACACGAATATAGTTTTTTAAATTTATTAAAAGTAATGGATCATTTTGCTAAATAAATTGCTTATATATAAATGAATGTTATAAATATTAATGAAAAACTTATTATGGAGGAACTTATTAGAATTGGAATAATCTTAAATCCCTAAGAAATTGGTGGGTGGGGAGCCATAAATCTAAGACTAAGCATATGCTGAGCATATTCCCTTGAGAATCAATCTAGGCCCTCAATTAAAAAAAAAAAAAGTCAACATATTCTCATCCACCTTAAATTGAATAAAAACTTTGGACAACAATAAAACATAAATAAAAGAAAAAAATCTCATATATATATATATATATATATATATATATATAATTCCCATGATTATGATCTAAAAAATCAATAATTCCATGTTATATTTTTAGCTGAAATTCTATGATATTTTGTAGGTCCTCCATGTCCAACTAATATCATCTAATTTTCCCATTTATAAAATTAATATAGAAATTTGAAGCTTTAGGGGATCAACACATATGCTAACAAGTTTTTATAAGATTTTTCAATGTACTATAATAATTAATGTTGCATTACAATCTATTTTATGTGATCTAACATTCTATAATTTAAATGGAATAACATGATACACTTTGGGAGAATGATGAAAGTGGCATAATTTTATTACCAATTATGGCTCTTCACTTCCATGTATACACAAGTTAAGATACTATTTTATATGCATGATTTTTGTATATGCACACATAAGTAGAAGCCACACATCTATGGAAGTTGGTTTCCATATATGCATACATATAGAAAAGTCGACATCTATATATATGCACATGTATGGAAACCAACATCCATATATGCATGCCTACACACGTGTATATGAAATATATGAGCACATATACAAAATTCGTGCATATATAGAAGACATCTTATGTATATGTGTGAATTTTGTATATGCACTGATATCTTTCATATACATGTGAATAAAACACACACACATATATGACCATATATTTCATACACGTGCATAAGGCACACATATAAACAACTTATGTACATGTACAACTTTTATATGCATGAACATGGATTTTGTATGCATGCATATAGGAAACCCATACATACAAAAAAACTAGCTTTCATATATGTGCAACTTCCATATATGCACTCACACTTTCGTATATGCGTCACTTGTAGACCAATGTGTGTATATACGGAAGTGATGCATATACAAAAGTCTTCTTATCTTCTCTATAAGTGAACATATATGGAAGTCAACTTTTGTATACACATGTTTACATAGAAGACAACTTATGTATGTGCACACTTATATGGAAGAGAATGCTCTTCCATATCTGCACACTTCTATATATGTGTGGTTTAAGATACCTTGGTAAGTGCATGAATTTTTATATGCGTACATACATAGAAGTCACACACGTACAAAAGTAGACATCCATATATGTGCACATGTATGGAAGCAAACATCCATATATGCAGGCCTTATGCATACATATGATATTTTTGAAAACATAATCCTTTGGGGTTATGTGAACTTGGTTTATTCATTTGAGAGGAAGGCGCAAACACCAATAGTCATGGACACCAATAGTTGTGAACATTAATACATCTTGAAATATGAAACCAAGGGTCAATGAATTGTATTAATATATACATCTTGTAAATAATATGTAATGTAAATCTTGTGAATAATATGTAACTCAAATTTATTTATTTTATTGTCTATTTTTTGTGTGAGTTCAACATGGTATCAGAGAAGGTTTGTGAGCCACGATTTTGTGGCCTTTGTAAACTTGGGCGCTCATCTTTATGCCAACTGGGTGCTCTTCATTGCTATTGTGCATAATTTTTGATGTATTCGTCTTTGCCTTTCTTCTTTTATGACCATTAACACCCTCCACTCTCAATTCAGTGTCACACTTATAACTCATTATCTAATTTGAACATATGTCCATGGATCAATTTGTTTGGTGAGTGCTCTTCTATGCTCCATACCTGGTGGCATATTTAACTCTATTGTAATGCATTGTGATTAACTTGTATAAGCCATGATGGGTTTTTTCATCATTTTATTCCAATCAGTGTCTTTTTGAAAAAAATCTCTACTCATCCTCATTGTCAAACTGTAGACCTACCTGTCTATGCCTTTCTAGTTTTACAACCATTCTCATCCTCCTCTCTCAATTCAATGTCACATTTATAACTCATTAGCTAGTTTCAACATATGTCCATGGAAAAATTTGTTTGCTCAATGATTAATTTGTTTGCTCAATGATTTTCCACACTCCATACCTAGTGGCATTCCAAACTCTATAATAATGCAATATTGTGATCGAATTGTACAAGCCATTATGGTTTTCCTCATCATTTTATTCCAATCGGTGTGTTTATGCAAGAAATATATACTCAATAAAGCTTACAATTGAGGTAAATATGGGACAAAGAATCAATGGGGAAATCGGTTCCCCATGGAAGATGATTCAATCAACATATATGTTCATGAAAATGGTTTCCTGGCACAAAAGTGTCATTCTGTGCTGCTGTGGTGCTTTCTCCAAACTCATAACGTCAATGGTGCTCTAAGAAGAGTCAATAAAGTACCACTTCTCAAATCCGTGGCTGGCCATCTTCACAACATCATGTGTCGTGTTTTCTCTCTCATTCGCAGTCTTGCGCTCCAACGATTAATATGCAACTTTTTCGGTATACATTTCAACTGTTCTTGTCTGCAAGATGATCGCAAATACAAGAATTGCAGCCACATACCAGTTGAATTGTAAGCTACCGAGGGCCTTTGCCGAAATACTAGGTTCATCATTCCCACACTTGACGACACCGTATGATCTTTTTATTCTCAAATCTATTCCAATTATTAGTTTTTGTTTTATGGTTAAAGGGTTTTGATGAAAGGCCAATAATATCTTGTATTAGATATTTAGCACGATGCAAACTCCATTTTTCTCAGCTACTTCATTTGCTGTGGACCATTCAAGAAATTACACCTCTTACAAGAACAAAGATACAGTGTACCACGCTGAGAGTGTAACGTTCGTAAAGGTTTTATTACACTGAGGGATGGTTAGTCACTATTTTTTTACAAGTTTTGTGTATTTATATTGCATAAAAAAGGAGGAGTATGTATTTGCATTTACATTTGGACAAAATATGGAAGCCCCAGTTTGACTTGGTCAACATCTCATATTGTTCTTGGCCTTTCCATAGTTTGACTTGGGCAACATCTAATATTGTTCTTGGCTTTTTAAGAGTTAAATTACTATGTGGAAAAATTAATCATAAGTTGACAACAATGGTTGCTTTCACTAGGTTGGCAACAATTGTGGTTTTCACTATGGAATAGATGGAATTTGTAGCCCATGATTGCATTTTCTCTCATTCATTTGATCTTGTTTTTTTAATCTGAAGTGTTTGAAGCTACTAAAGCAGTCAATATGGTAGAGAAGATTTTGTTTGTTTGTTTGTTTGTTTTTGTTTTTTTTTTTTTTGGTATTGGGGGCTATCTATTTTTTGGTAAGATTACTTACTGGATCATACTGTAAACATGTGCATTTCTGGTTGACGCTGACACCCTTTATTTTCCAAGCTTGAGAAAATGGCCCAACTTGATGGATTATTAAAGTTACTGAACTCTCTAATATTGTATACTACTGACAACATGGTCAAAATTAGTAAGGCCACTTTCATTGATATTCAAATTTGTTTACAAAATGGACAAGATAAGATTGAGTTTTTGTAGCTCAAATATTAGATCCATCGGGATGAACTAAAACAAAATGGTCATCATTTTGAAACGATTCTTGTTCAAAACAATTCTCTTTTTGAGTTAGAGAAATAATCCCATCAACAACCAACACTTGTTGAGATTAGCGAGGTCACTTTAGGAGCTGATTTACATGAAGATGTAGAGGTTCACTTTACACTTCCTAAGTTCATCGTCAGACCATGGGAAGAACTTATCAATAATAAGAATATAATTGAACTCAAATATGAAAATAATGTGTCCTCTCACATTCCAAACTATTCCAAACCCATCAAGTTTCCGAGTGCTAGGTTTCTTCACGATGATTCATCTTCACCTATTTGACATATTTCTCCTCTTCCACAACCACTTCAAAGTGTCAAATGCCAACATTGTGATTGGATTGGCCATGAGAACAATCAATATTTTGATCTTCACCCTTGTGAGCATTGTGAAAAACATATTCATCATTCAGGTAGATGTACCAAACACAAGGGTCCTGCAAGAGAAAATATTCACCTTAGATGGATTTCTTCTTGGAAATGGTCTTCAATAGCCAAAAATATATTTAGGTCATACCTCACAGTGTAGTCTCGATTATTGACACCTCTTGTAGTGGACATCTCTTCCTCTTCTTACCTTTCCTTTGACAGGGGGGAATTGATGGTCAACTACTAGCTTCAAAGATATATTAAGCAATCCTAAGCCATAACCCGAACAAGAGCCGAATGCTGGAGCCTAGAGCCATAGTCAATCATCGTTGAATTCAAAGTTGTAGCCAGAGACAAAGTCATGCTCCATGGGCATGTTTTGGTTGGTGGCCAACTTTAAACCACAATTAGTAGAAGACTTTGGTTTCTGCCACATCAGTTTGTGTTCATTTTCAAACCATCATCAGAGGGAACTTCCACTTCGTAGAAGACTTCAACTTCTAGCTAGATTTAGAATTGTTCCAGGAACTACTTCGAGCCTACTTCCAGAGTTGGTGGTTAGTGTTAAACCATCACTGGTAGAAACTTCAGGTTCTTCTACCTCATTTTGTTTGTGGTCTTCCTTAAACCACTATTTTAGAGAGCACAACCAACCATTAGTTTCCATGCACTTATATATTTTAGCTCTCTTCTTTGACTCAAATACACCCTTTTGGATTGGGGGGAATGTTGGAAACATAATCCTTTGGGGTTATGTGAACTTAGTTTATTCACTTGAGAGGAAGGCAAAAAGCCTTGAGTGAACACCAATAGTCATGAGAAGTCAAAGAGACCTCTTGGCATATGAAACCAAGGGTCAATGAATTGTAGTAATATGTACATCTTGTGAGTAGTATGTAATTCACATTTATTTAATGTATTATCTATTTTGTATGTCAATTCAACAGATTGTGTGCATATACAAAAGCTATGGATATACAAAAATCGACTAGCTTAATGAATTGCATTACTATGTACATCTTGTGAATAATATGCAATTCATGTTTATCTAATATACTATCTATTTTGTGTGTCATTTCAATAGATTTGTGTGCATATACAAAATCCACACATATATGAAAATTGATTTTTGTATATGCACTACTTTCACATGCATCGACGTGGCCTCAAGTGGCTTCTATATGCACATATGTATATAATCCACCCATATATGAAATTCAACTTTTGTATATGTGCTTTCCCTTTCACATATGCTTCTGTATATGTGCACATGTACATAAGCCAACTTCCATACTTGTAAGAAAGATACATATGTGAATGTATGAATTAAACATCTGTACATGCACACATATGGATGTTGAATTTTGAACATGTGCAAATACACAAAATCCAACATCCATAAATGCGTGAGTTATATATATGTGTGCATATACAAAAGTATCTTGCTTCACACATCTATGGAATTGTGCATATAAAGAAGAACACAGTCTTCCATATCATTTTGAAGTTACAAAATTTTGAGGAAAAGTTTCCACTTTGAAGAATTTGACCCCTCTTGACACTATACATTTAGAGTTAAGATGAATTTAAGATGATTTAAGACATTTTATTTATATATACAAACTTTATTATTGTTTGTCTTTATATATTGTGGATGTATTAATTATTATTACCATTTTCCTTATAGTCAAGCATGAGAAACTTGGAGAGACTTCACTAATAATGATAATTAATAACCAAAATAAATTCTTGGTTTCTAAGTTCCAAACACCTCACTCCAAAAGATCAATAGAACCGAACCATGATTCCCTAAATTAACTTACAAAATTATTAATATTAATATTTATTATTTTATATATGTTATGATTATTTTCAACAATAATATATATATCAAAATCAATATAATATATATATATCACAATCAATATCATATTTAGTCATATATAATATATCTACTTTGTATTTTATATATTTTTTTATTAAATATATAATTTAATATAGATAATAAAATTATAATAATTATTTTCAAAAATAAAAAAGATATTTAAGAATATTAATAATACTCAATTTCAAATATTTCAATATTAAGAAAGAAACACCTAACATATATTGAAGTTGAAATTAAACTTTTACAATATCTAAAATAATTCAACATTATTTAAAAACCATGACTTTTTACGAGCAATGTTTACTACGTTTGAATTAAACTTCTAAATTAAAAATTATTTACGATGCTAAATAACCTAGAAATTGATAATTTTTTTAATTAAATATTTATATAAATGTATAAAGTTGTTTGAGAGAAAGTCACTGACCACTATATGTGAAAAATGATGTCTTATTATTCTATTTAGTAAGGATTGGAACTAAGCAACATTTTACCCATAAAAGTTAAGATATAGCCATTATTTGTTATAACGAGGATAGAGATGTTACTTAAAAATTAGGATAGGTCAATAATTTAAGAAATCAACATTTAGGAATGGTTTCGTATTATAGGACATATTATAATTTTAAGGTGCATAGGAATGTCTTTTTCGTAGACATTATTTTTTTTAAACACGATTAATCATTGGATTTAAATTTTTGATATTATAGTTTACATAATAAATCATAACATGATTTTGGTAATTAAATTGCTCCTACGATTTTAGTATTCATATAAACTTTCTTAATTTTATTTTTAAACTCTTTTTTTCTTTTAAAAAGTATTCTCTTTTCAAACTATTTTTGTCTTCCATTGGAAATATTTTCTATACACAAAAAAAATTAAGCTTTATCTAATGTACCCATGATTGTTTCTCCCTCTCATTTTCCCATATAATTTTTAACTACAATATTATTGTTCTACAAAAATAACATTAACCTTCTATTAATTATTTTAATAACATCACAAGCATCATCTTGCACAACAATGGTGTAAAACGTGGGATATGTTGAATGAACTAACATTGAGCACCCATTTCCAACAATAAAAAGTGCTTGTTGTAGAATCAAATACTCTTTCTATTGTTATATCTAATTTATACATGGAGGACGAATGCTCCAAAACACCTTTCTTTCCGAGGCACCTTATACTAGCAATTGCCCCTAAAGGTGTAAAGCTACACCAAAGGAATAAAAGATTTGGGCCCAAGATCATCTTGCCACTCACTCCAATGCAAGCATCATTAATCATTTCTATGATTGGAGGAAAATTTCTTCTCGATTCGAGAAGAATACGTAGATGACACATATCTAAAACCACTCAGAGATGTTAGAAAGAGGCATACAAACCCCTTAAGAGGACTCCACTTGTTAGATTTGAATGACCGATGAGCATAATTAGTCTGCATAGTCGACCAATTCAATGAAAACCACTTGCAATGACCTTGAAGGTGCTAGTAATACAAAGCTAAAGATGAATGCTATAGCCTAAGTTTGCCAACACCATTTCCAAAGCACTTCCACTCATCAAATTAGAATAGAGGAAAGCATTACACAAATGCCTAGAAAATGGTGATGAAGATGAAAGAGATAATTGGTAGCCTTTTACATATCATGTGTGTGTATGCTTACACCCCTCTCAGTCATTGATTCGTACACTAAGTACTGTGATGTGGTGTTTTGTGAGAATAACGAATATACAAATGTTAGCGTCTTCCACAAAAATCTAACCAATTTTTAGAATCTCTGGTGGCGAATGTAATTCGACACTAATGGATGCAACAAAACTTATGCGTCTATTATGTTGGACGATTTCTTCTTACATTATGGCAATCATAGTTTTTCCAAAAATTTTAGTGAGAGTGCCAAAAACTATGTTTGGTGCAACCTTGTGGAAAATAATCACACAGATCTAGCAATTACTATTAGGGGAAGACTCCTAAATATTCTCTCTAAAGCTGTGAAAAGTCCCAATATTTTTGTTGTGGAGCAAGTCATTATGCCTTATAATTCGACAAAGAACAACCTGGTGCAATGCTAGAGAGTTCTATCTAGAGAGGATTTCCAGGTGTGCCCACAACTTGCATTGTCTGTGTTGATAAGTGGTTGTCATCGATGTCAACCCAAGCAGGAGTAGGTGTTGCCTTGCCTTTTGTCACTCAATATGACATGGAAAATCATGGAATCTCATATTAAAATCCTTGTAGATAGATTCTCCTCGAAAAAAATGCTTTCAGTCGTTTGTGGCACACCATGTAGTTCTTCACGATTTGAGATATATTCATGTTTGAAATTGGAGACCCCAATCAATGGGCTAAAACCCCATGGGATTGTGTCACTTCTCACATTCATTAGATGATGGTTAGTAAAATATATAATTTAAGAGTTAATGGTTATTTATGATTATTAATAGTCTTACGATATGGTATTAAATTATTTCTCCTCATAGGACATAGCTCTAACCATTTAATAGAATAAATCCATAATCAATCCCTCAAGGCCAATGACCTTCATTAGTTAGAACACAAGGATAGTACTGTTTCAAGTTTAAATAATTTAAGGCCTTATGGAGCCCTTACTTATCCTCTAATGGTCACCTATTATATAAAAGTAAGTCTAATGCACCATCATAAAGTATGCACTTGAACGAACAACTTGTGGAAAATAGCTATGATTATTTATTATTATTTATTTATTTTAATTTTAATTTAATTTTAATTTTAATTATTTATTTTAATTTATTATTATTATTATTTTTTTTGGCCACCCCTGAGCATCTAACGTAGAAATATTAGGAAGGGTTAGGTTTTTTGTTTGGTATTATTTTGTGAGTTCTTCAGGTTCAGATTTATTGTAGGTAGCCTTGCAAATGAAGAGCGAAATCTTAAGCATGAAATTACAAAGCAACTCACACCTATTGTTACTCATTGTCACTTCGGACCTGTGATCATTATCCTAGAACATCGAGGAACCTTCATCCATCGAGAATGATAAAGCAAAGGATCTTAGAGAGCGATCCTATTGGTTTGGCAAATGATCGACATGAATATATTTCAACACCTACAATTTGCATGTTATTTTTAGGTCTCAACCTAAATCTTTTTGGCCTTATGTCTGCAACAGGTAGAGCGAGCAAAGGCACCTCTTCTAGGTCTTGGACCTAAGGTATAATAGAACAAAAATGGGTTGGATATCTATTTAGTTTTATGCCCAAGTTAAGGCTTGTTGTAGAGCCCTTTTAAGTCTTGTTAGGGCTAGTTTTTAGCATAGGTTCAGGTTTTGTTACGACTAACATTTAAGCCCATTTGTAAAGCGAAGTCCAACTTCAGTGGTTCAACTATGTAGCACCTTTCAAGGCTCAAATATCTCAAGAATTGATCACAACAACGAGGTAAGTTTTGGTTTATATATTTCTTGTTAATTTGAATTTGTCCTGTGGTTATTATTGTAGGTGGAGGAGATTATACACTAGGTCAGTTTGTTGAAATTACAATAATAGGTTTTAACTTGATACAAAATGTTTTAGTATTCCTTTTTAAATTGTTTTAATGTGGTCTTTGGTTCTAGTATTCATTGTGTGTATCTCAATGCAAGGTTTTTTGGTATAAGATATTTTTGTTTTGTTTTGGAGTTGAGGATTCACATTGGATAAAATTTCCATTGCAGATTCAAACTTTAGTAGTCAACCACAAATCCTTTTGTACCTCTGCATTTTAAGTGACAAACAAACCCAAAAGAGGCTTTACACAAGAAGAGATTGAGGACTATAAGAAACAACAAAACATTTCCATATTTTTGACTTCCCTTATTGTTTAATCATCAAAGGCAGTATGAAAGAGGAACAATCTTGTTGAAGGAAGAACATTGAAGCAATAAGTTGTTGTGATATCTCCAAGTAAATATGCATAAAAACAATGATTAGTTTCAAGTTTTGTTTAAGAAGTAAGTTTTTGTGATATTTCTAAGTAAATATGCACAAAGCCAATGATTGGTTTCAAGTTTTATTGAAGCAATAACTTTTTATGATATCTCCAAGTAAATATGCACAAAGCCAATGATTGGTTTCAAGTTTTGTTAAAACAATAAGTTGTTGTGATATCTCCAAGTAAATATGCACAAAGCTAATGTTTGATTTCAAGTTTTGTTGAAGCAGTAAGATGTTGTAGTACCTCCAAGTGATCTAACATTCATTCACCAAGCAATGCGATTCAAATTTTTTGTGGAAGCAACAAGGGGTTCATTTAACATAGTGAAGATTACTACCAACATCAACTCATACATTGTCTAGTATCGTTGATTCATCAAAGTGGCACTACATTTGACAAAGTATATCAAGATAAAGGAAAGTCTTCAAAATAAGCAATTATCAAGGACAGAGTGATACATCCGCAACTACACAACATCCTTATCATTTCTGAGTATTGAAGGAAGAACAGATACATCAGGCTCATCATCAACATTAAAACATTGTGTACAAGTCATTGTACAAGTTCTTGTGTTGTCGAAAGTCCTGTAAATTTTGTAAGGGGTTTATACTATTGTACACAAATTGTAGAAGTCTATTGGAATAAGGGTTTGGTTTGTAGTTGGTATAACGGTTTAAGGTTTGTTGGGACAAGGGGTTAGGTCCTAGTGTTACTAGTCAATCAAAGAAAATCATTGAAATATCATTGCAACGTGGATTTGGTATGAGAGTCCACAAATTTTGTATTTCTAGGGTGGTAGGGTGGTGCTAGGGATGTGGCTGAAGTCACCTTTAGGTGGAATCTTGAAAGCACTTTAGGGTGGTAGGGTGGTGCTAGGGAAACTTGGTGCTTGATAGGGGGCTGGTGCATCCATTTAGTTGAATTAAAATAATGAAATGTTTTGACACTTTGTTTTGATCAAAGTAGATTTTTTTTATGTTTCCTTTTGACTAAAGTTTTTAGGATAAAAGACAAAGTAAACAATAAAATGAATGTTATTCTCAAATAGATGAGGATGTGAGATAAGGAAGAAACCATTAAAGTTAGTGACAGTGAGAGGAATATTGATAAAAATGTGATAATATATTATGAGAATAAGGGTGAGAAGAAATGTTCACAATAATATATATTATTATGGATAGAGATAGAAATAAACATTAACAAGAATAATATATTGTAATATAATACTACATTGAGAGATATAAATATTATTAACTTGTAATATTATATGATGAGAGCAAAGTATTTCTCCCCACCAAGTTTTTTTCCAATATTTCCCCACTATTTTTTCATAAATTTAACTTGGTTAAAGATTCATCAAATTTACTAAAAATGCAAATAATTCTAATTTAAATAATAATATTCCTATAATTAATCCTTATTTATTCATGCAATAGTTGGATTTAGAGAATAGTGAGGCATTGCAATGAGCAATGCTGCTTATTTGTCATGTGATTGTTTTTAGCTGTTTTAAAACATATTTATAAATAATGAGAAATATATTTATGAATCTTATTTGTGAATCTTGATTATTATGTTATGTCATTACATGTATTATTTATGTAATGAGAAATATATTTGTGAATCTTATTTGTGAATCTTGATTATTATGTTATGTCATTACATGTATTATTTATGTAATTTTATAGATCCCAACATCGACAACCAAATTCCTAGTCACTTACGACTTAGAGTGATTAGCTCATCAGGGAGATTTACAAGATTCAAGGAAATAGAAGCTCAACAATCTTTTCAACATGAACAGGAGGCACAATCTTCAAAGGAGGAGAAAATAACACAATGTTGTGCTCTCAAGATTAATAACTCAATGTTGCTTGTGCTGTCAATATTAATCTGGTAGAGGTTCCCCAAGGATACTGAATTTCAAATCACATGGAGGCAATTCTTTCACCAAGCAAGCAGTTCAAAGCACTATTTTAAAACATAGAGACCTGAACATTGCTTACCATCCAAATGCTCAATATCCAAAACAAAACAACTTCAAACAAGATTATACGGATTTAATTTTTTTTACAGTGCCGAGAATTTAAAACAATGAAAAAAATTTAAGCTTCTGGAATTAAAACCCAAACACTCTCCACTTCACTTGTAAAAATTCATTCCATGTGGATATAAATTTTCATGTGTTGAGGATAAAAGAACAGCTCCATTGAGAATACATGATGAAAAAAATCCAGATTCAAGAGTTAAACAAAAAGGATTTTCCAGAACAACACAAGTTCAAATCTCTGGGGACAACTTTCAAATCTCTTGAGACAATTCCTTTCACAATTCAAGAAAAATATAAAAGTCAACGAAACTAAAATTTAGCAGAGGATTGCAGATCCTCATATATGGCAGGGTGTAAAATCCTTTTAACCATTACGAAAATTCACAGAACTGATATGATTAAAAAAACAAAAAATAAAAAATTTGAACTGAAACTAGAACCAACTACTTCATGAAAATAAATTAATCCGGTATCGTTGAGACAAAACTCTTTTCTGATGCGACGAATCAAAAGCACAAGAACAAAACAAATAACCTAAAAAATTCTCAGATCAAGGGTATGAACCCCAGACAATTTGTTGCTGTGAAGCCTAGGGTCAAATCTCATAATGTACAAAATTATTTTGATAGTGCCAAAAATCAAAAGCATGAGTTAGATACTTCAAAATAAAACATAAATAAGATTCCAGTAAAAGTCCATGATGCTAAAGTTTTCGAAGCTCTCCAGTAAGGAGTCAGTTTCAAAATGCAGGAAATAAATTTAGGGGTTAAAATAAAAATCTTAAAATTCGAGGTTCAAATTCCTTCATCGTGACGACAAAGCTACGAATCTCACGAAATGCAAGGTTATTTTCAAAACGATAAAGATTTGCATCTATATTCTCCAAACACAAAATACTTAATACTGGATGAATAAAGATCCAAAAATATCTTCCAACGTTACACACAATTTTCAAATTTTGCAGATAATAAAATTGTTTTCAAAATACAACGTAATAAAATAATTACTTGTCTAGGGAGGATTTCTTTACAGTCCACAAAATAAAGTTCCAGACAGAGTTACAACAAAGGTTCAACCCGCATAAATGAAACAAAACAAGCTTTGTAGGATTAAAAATTGGGAGAAATTGCCCCTCGCCTCCCTGCCCCCCAAAAAAAACTATTTGCTTTACCGTGTTGGGCAAACAGTGCAAGGGCGTGAGCCGCTTGCTTGGAAACAAAGCAATAATCCTCCCACCATGAGAAGCTAGAATTGAGCTTTTTAACCTGAATTTGAACTTCCCGAGGTAGAGGGATGCTAGTTTCACTAGGAGCAAGTGTCTCTAATGAAGTTTCTCTAGTTTCCGCTTGTTCCCTTTCCTTTCACTTCCCAGTGCAATTTTAGCATCTGCCTGCTCCATGGATGGAATTAATCCCTCCTCGCCTATTAATAACAGGCAATTGCAAGAAGGAAGTAGAGTTGGGAAGAGACGTCTTTGTTCCCTCTTTTGTTATCCTAGACCTAGGGTTTTCTGGGAGGGAAAAGGCTCCTTCTTGCTGGCCACAAAATAATTTTTGTGCAAACCACCCTGCCACGGTGAAGAAATGGCAAAGCACTTGTCAATTAATTCCATGACATCATTGCAGTACCGGAGAGAAAAGAACGAAAATACACCGATCTAATTAGCCAAATCTACCTAGCCAAACTCATTATAGAAACACTTTGTATAAATATTTATGTGTTAAAAGAACCATTTTTTTTCCTTTCTTAATTTTTCCCTTTTATATCCTCACAATTTCAAATTATAAATTATTTACCTTCTTTATTCACAAATAAAAATATGATTACACATTTACTATTTACTTTTATATCTATACCCCACATTATACATATTTTTCAACCATTTTAAATTTTTGTCCCTTAACCATGTTCATTCTCCAACAATGCTATTGCTCTATAATTCAATACCCATTCAACCTCTTTTTCTCTATTCTCAACTATCACAATTTTGGAACGATTATAATATCATGTCGACATTTTGGTATCATATATGTAAATGAAATGTATTCATGCAAAAGTTAGAATATATATAGATAATTGTCAGAGAATTTATATGTTTAATTTTTGTTAATTTTATTATTAATTTGGGAATTTAAATTTTGAAATACCAATACTATACTTATAAAATTAGTACATTAATAACTTCTCTATGGCTCAATGCTTTTAGAAATACACTTGCCATTGAAACTATGGCTCAATGCGACCAATTAATGGAAAATAAAAGTTATGACACTCAACAATATTACAAGTTTAGTGGTCATTGGTAAAGAAATAACATAAATCGTATATCGCATGATATTTTCATGTCATTGAATTCCACATGCATGAAAAATGAATGCAGGAAAATATCCTCTTTCATTTGGCGACAATATCAACTTGTGTTGGATGCCTCATTTCGGGAACAAGGTTGACTAGAAGTTTGAGTCTGGAATAACTTTATTTTCATTTATGTAAGTTTTAATTATGTAAAATTAATCATTATAAATAAATTTTTAATAAAACAAAAAAATACAATGGAAAGCACACAAATATACATAAATATTTTTATTTTGAAAACACAAACCAAAGAAAATCAACAAGTTTTTTTTTTTTTTTCAATATGTTTTCTATACATTATGATAATACAATATATATGCCGCGACATACTTGGACTGCCAATCCAACTATATTTCTTTAATGAAAACTACAAAATCATGAGTGAAATGACCATGCACCACTAAATGGATTTTAGCAAAATTGCGGGCCAAAAAAAAAAAAAAAAACAAACAAACAAACAAACTAAAAAATAACCTTTTTTTGGGGGGCCTTTACTCGAACCTTTTGCAAGTCTCCCCTCTTCCCCCCTACACACCCCTTGACCAGGGGGGTTTGGAAACCCCTCCGAGACCCCCCTAATGTTTATGGTACATATAAGTCATGCAAATAATATAACACATACCCAACAATTTTGTACGAAGTCAATTTGATTAACACATAACCATATTGGGGCATCTAGAAACACAAACCATATGGTGGAGTTTCTCTTAGAGGCGCACAAATATGGTTATTGATAAAAGGGGTTATTGAATATGTACTATTGTTATAAGATCATGAACCATTTTAAAGAAAATAAGTTCTAACTTTATTGACTTATCAAAAATAAGGAAAGTCATTAAAATTAACAATGTAATACCTTATGAGCTTGTTGTAATGCTTCCCTTGGAAAACATGAGTAAATATGGTAAAATGAATGGTAAGAAGGTGAAAAGAGGGAGTAAAAAAAGTTAGAAAAAGGTATTTAACAATGAAAAAGGCATCAAAACAAAGGCCCAAGAATAATAATAATCAGATCATCAATCAAATAATATGTTATAACAATATGACAAGGTGGCCTAAGATGGGCTACCTAATATACACATATACCAATCTGTCATGTGTCTTATCTTACAATGAACTGTGTATAAAATCCTAAACCAATTAGGATATCTAAATAACTAGCATGAAATGTTACCTTACATGGTTGCATTAAGACATTCTCATATTACATTGAATTATGCATAGACCCTTAAAATGGTGTGTAATATAACTACCTAACATTAACCATGTTTTAATGTGGTCACATTAACATATTAATATTTGCAGTTTGTCATTTACTTCTCCAACATGTTAAAATAAAACCATATTAATTCTATGGTTTTGTATGTTTCATATTTGTTTTCACTTAATGCTTTTGTGATCTTTTTAATTTTTTAATTTCAATGGGGTGGGGATAGTGAAAGGTATTAGGGAAAACTTATGGGCGAGGGAAGGTATTGGGGAA
This sequence comes from Pinus taeda, assembly GCA_000404065.3. Classification (NCBI taxonomy): domain Eukaryota; kingdom Viridiplantae; phylum Streptophyta; class Pinopsida; order Pinales; family Pinaceae; genus Pinus; species Pinus taeda. Next base: position 8,577 of record APFE030887490.1, on the reverse strand, counting down.
ATCTTACTAAGTTTTCTCTAATACCTTCCATAGCAAGGGTAGGCATTAAGGGAAACTTAATAAATTCTCTCTAATATCTCCCATAATGGGGGGGGACCTAGAGGTGGGAAGAGATATTTGGGAAAAATTTCCCTAAAAACTATCCCCACCCCATACTCAAACTCATAATGTGAATGAGGGTAGGGGAAATTAAGAAAAACTTGTTAATTTTTCCTTAATAAGTAATAGTTTTTTCATTTCTTAGGATATTTTTGGTTATATTTATTCGGAATGTTTATTCTCATTTACTCTATCATCTTCAAAATCATATAACTTATGCATCATGTCATGTAGTTTTTGCAAAAATTATTTTAATTTTAAATATTACATTACTTATTTTGTTTAAATGACTACTTCATATATCCACTTTATTAATATTGAATTTTCATTTTTGAATTGTTACATTTTATAAGTTTAGAGAGCTTTGAAATAATGCTTCAAGCATGTCAATGAGAAGTGAATTACACAAATTAATGGATTTTTAGGTTAGTCAATCAAAATTCTTATGATTGCAATTAACACAACTTTCACAATTGCATTGGAACGATCATAAAACCACTTGATTTTTTTTTTAACCTTGCATATTGAAATATCATAAGGGCCATCTAATTCCTTTTTCACATGCATCTACACGATTATTCCAATTATCAAGTTTCTAATTCCTTTTTCACATGCATCTACATGATTATTCCAATTATCAAGTTACAAATGATAAAAACAAATGAAAAATAAAACAATACAAACCTATATTATTTTCAACTCAATTTAAATTAATTTTAAACTTATATTTTTAAAATTTTGTAGTAAATTTTTATATGCATATTAAATAAAAAATAAAATTATAATATGAAAAAATAATTTACAATTAGTCATTCCCCAAACTCATATCATTCTTCCTCAGGTTTTATCCATAAACCTAGTTATATTGGAAAGAGATGTTGTTTATCATATTTGAAAATCACTCAAATTTAATGTGAAATCAAATAATCTACATATATAGTTTTTTGTGTATATCATTTTTCTTTGAAGAAAATGTGGTTTATGCATTTTTTGTTGTTATAAGATTCTACAATTGATTTCTATTATTATAAGAAGGTATTACATGAAGACATTACATAACCTATACTCTAGAAAGTCTACCCTGGGAGGTTATTGCTTCAACCAAGTGCACCTAAAATACTACCATTACTACAAGTTCCACACTTGGATACAAAACTTATCAAAGACACTTTAGGGACTAAACTATATCTACCTAATTTATCCACCGCTGCTATTAGACTTTACAAAAAGCTAAAGAGGATGACAAAAATCATAAATTACGGAGTTCACAAATGACTGTTTTCATTAGAGAATGACAAGAAGTGAAAGCTCATTTTGTGCCATCCCAGTGAAAGAAAAAACCAAGGTGCAAACAAAAATAAAACATTAATGTGTTGACCATTGAGATTCCAAAGTGAATAACGAGTTGCCATTAGAAGTTCCATATGACCACCTGTAGTGAAGAGTGTCAGGATCGTTGAATTTGCATTAGTTAGAGATGATGAATGGAGAAAGGGTAGAGGATTTTTCCTATGGAGAAGTATCAACAAAAGGATAAGCGATGGTAGCAGGAGTGTTAATGACTATAGGGGCATCATTCGGCTCCTTTGACTCAATTCCAAGTCAGAGATCACAAAGTTACACTCGTTAGTCTGGACACAACATCATCCAAGTAGAAGAGGATGTTTCGAAGAGTCCACTTAATATCCTCCTATACTACAAACAATTTATAATTGTCTACTTGTTTGTCTTGAAGGACCATGCGAAGCAAGGTTTCCATCTGTTGATGCGCTGCGAGTGAATGAAGAAAATGGAGTGTACACTCTCTGAATCTCCTCAGGTCATGTATCCATTTGAGGCAGACACCTCCAACTTTAGAATTAGAAAAATATGTCCTATCACCAAACTCCTTTGACTCGAGGAGGAGAATTTCCTTCCTAACTTTAGGAGGAACCAAGTCAAAGTAGTTTTCCATATACTCCCACCTAAACAACTGACGACGATCAGCCACTTGCATTGCCCCTGTGACAGGGCATTATCTGCCAAAGAGCCATGATAATAGGGGGAAAATGGTTGATACTTACTCAGTGTATAAGCACAAAGACTAGGCGAACAAAAGATGGTATATACTTTCAAGTTAGAGATAATTGACTCAACTACAAAGGCGTCATCAACAAAGTTATACATATTAAAAAGTAATACATAATTGACATGGTTTATGCATATTGAAAAGAGATACCCTTTAACATATTTAAAGATCAGCGAAATCTAATATAAATCATATATAATCTACATACATAAGTTTTTGTGTATTTCATTTTTTTAAGAAAAAGTTTAATTACATAATGCATATTTTGATAAATTTAAAATATCAATAAACTTAAACGGTCAATATTAAAAAATTAAATCATAATATAAAAAATAATTTCTAATAAACCATTATTCTTGAATCATGGCATTCGTATTTAAATTTTATCTATAAACCTAAATATAGATATTAAAAAAAAATTTTCAAAATCAAATAATTCTATTATAAAACCACACGTAATTTACATACATAAAATCATTTTCTTTCCGAGAAAAATATAACAACACAATGCACGCTCTCATAAATATTTCAATATTCTATCGATTATAATAATGATAAATAAAAATCCCTAAACTTCAATATTTTATCAATTATGATATTGATGTATGTTAAAGTTATACACCTTATTGCCCATTACGTTATTAATACTAATAAATTTTCTGATTATAACATGAATCGATTTTTATTTGTTGAGATTATTAATCAAATAATTGTAAGCTAATTTTATAAATTAAGTTAAATTAAAATTATATAAAAAATCTATTAAAAAAATTAAAAAATAAATAAAAATATGTCCAAGGGCGTTATACCCATTTATTTGGTTTTTTTCCAACTACATCTACCATGCTACTTTAATATAGTAATAAAACCAAAATATATTAACCTCTACATCTTCCACATCTATCGTGATATCATAATCTGCTAATAAAACCAGAAGTTGAAATACATGAGTGTTTTGGAATCATCAAAGAGTGGGAATGTATAAGAGTAAGTGAAATTAAAATACCTAGAGCTTATCCTTAACTAATATTATCCTCAACCTAAAAGAATTACACCAATGTCCCTCTTGTAGGCTTTCATTTTAGATTCCCTCCCTCTCCAAGTTCAATCTGCCTCATAAATTGAGGAACACTTGCTCCAGTCAAGGGGGGCTCTCCCTCTTCTCAATCAAACCTTAATCCATCTTTCTCCATTAATCCATCTTTTCACCACCTGTTTTTCTTCCCTTTATTAGAAGATTGGACTATATGTATTGTGACAAATAAGAATTTTACAATTCGTTGGTTCGTCATTCACGATAATGCTCTCAAAAGCTGAGGATATGGATGATATTTCTCCCTAAGTAACAGCAGTAGAATTAAAAAGATTAAATTTTGTTATTTATAAAATAAATTAATGTATATAAAATTGTTATAAAAAAATCTTACTTCTAATAATTGTTAACATTTAAAAAACTTAAAATTTAAAATTAAAAACACTATATCATATTTATTTAACAAATATATTAATCTATTTATAAACTTATTTCCAAAATACACTTCTCCTTTACTCATTTTATCTTGGGATAAATTTGGGATGAATTTGCATTTTAACTGATTTCTTTGAAAACAAGGAGTCACTGCTGTTAGTCCCTGCCGGGGTCTGCAGGGACAATAGGGACAATACAATACAAACGCTTAAAATTTTAGTAGTTATCAACCACAAACAATTGGCTAGACAGTTGGCTAGACAGGACAAGTAATCAGTCTATGAAAGACATGTTTAGATTCTATGAAAGACATGTTTAGATTCTAGAAAAAATATGATAGCCCAGTTCTAAGTGCAAGAAAAGATGACATTTGTAAGGTTCAAATCAATAACAACAAAGATCAGACAACAGGTTATCATGCCTTATGGGTCAATTTACAGCCTTTGTTCATTTCATTCCTCTCAATCTTGATCTAGATAGAACATAGGAATAATTGGGGGAAGCATATAATAAATTACAATAATGCACAGCCCAACTGGAAAAAACACAATACAATGGATATTGATACAATGGATATTGCTTATTAAAGGTAGACAATGATCCAATTTTGAAGAGATCAAGATAGAAGTTAAAAGGAGCATGCTCTTAAGTTTTCTTAAAGCCCTTTCACAAATGAAATTGCTACAATTTTTTTTCAGCTGCACAATGACATTGCTTCGTGAGCCCTCAGACAAACTGGCTTATTGTAAATTAGTAGTCGTTATATGCGTAACCTCCTTGTCAGGGTATTGATCAGATGATTGCTTTAGACGAAATCTTCTCTACAGATAGTCTCTTTGCAAACCTGCAACCAGACATATATCAAATAATTAATGAGTCAGATTCTTAATTCAAAACACGAAGCTTAGGTTTCTACTGTGAAGCCATCTGCACGACCTGTATAAATGAAGAAGCTCCAACAAATGAATCATAAACTCCCGGGTTACCATGAATAGACTTCGACCGCCGTTCAAACTCGGAAAAAAATGTCATGTAGACACATGCCCTGCATGCAATGCCGGTTAGTGCCTGTTTCAGAATAAAACTATGGTCCATTAAAAAAAGATTAAAAATAATTGAAATAAAAAATTAAAAAAAAACATCTAGTGGGCACTAGGGCATGCTAGCTTGGATGCAATCCAGTTGTCCCCATTGCATGGAGCCCATTGCTTTATATTTTATAAACACTGTAATGTGTAAAGGCTAAGGCTATGATCACATTTTATGAACACTGTAATGTGTAAAGGCTAAGGCTATGGTCATGTTTGCCGTTTTTGTGTTACAAAGAGCTTCAAGAGGTGACCACCTTCTTTGAAGAGAGAATTAGGACACATAGCAATCATCTTTGTTTATCTAGGATGGTGTCTCGTTGCATCTTGTGGCAGGATTAGAGTTATGAAAAGGCCTTATCACATAAGGCTAAAGTCTTGAATAGGTAACGAACTGTGCTTTCCAGACTCCATTTACCATTTTGGAACCATTCACTTGTTTGTGAGCATATCTTAATTCTTTCTTTTGCGCTGTAGTGATATAGCCATTAAGCTTCCGCTAAGCTCCACTCTAGATATAGTTGTTTCTAGCTCAACTATTCCATCGGGGTGAAAGTATATAAAGCAATCCAACCAATCTTGTGTAATGGGTATCTCTTTGCAGTCCAGTTAAATTTTGTGCAGCAGCGGCAGTAAGACGTTCAACAACGACCACCCCAAGACACAGAGAGGCGATGAAAAATAGATGGCACCTGTATACAAGGTTTAGGTACTTCTCCGGAAGCTGGCAAGCAGGGGAGGTACACTGGAGCCTTAAAGAAGCCTTTTCTAGATCAATCCAGGTATGTATCATCTCTCCAAAGGAATTTTTTTAGGATTTAAACGCTATTGTGCAGGAAGGCGGTCACTCTCAAGTTACGCCGCAGATTCTTCGCAGAGTACCTCAGTGGCATTTCCGGAATTACCACATAGTTTTCTGTTTACAGAGTGTACCCACCCAGGAGCGGGACCGCCTCTGCAATTCACCTGAATCCCATACAGAATTATTGTGCAGTATGGATCTGCGACCCGAAATTTGTTGGATTAAGACCTCGCAAGAAAATCAGAGATACGAATCCACAATCAACTTTTATGATAATTATGTAATACTAAAAGGTTAACATAAAGAATGACTGAATTCGAATCTGGTTGAAATTTGTTGAATTAAGACCTCGCAGGAAAATCAGAGAAAAGAAAATTTCTCAAAGTTTGAAACGAAATGCCAAATGGTGGGAGACCAAACGATTTACGTGTTGAAACTGCCAAAACTGCGTCCAGCCAAGCGGCCCAGAACACGAAGATAGGAGCGGTCGTGTTCTGCTGCATGAGAGTCATTCTCTCTTTCACGCCACCTCGCCACCTGCAACTCAGCCCCTCCCCTGCCAACACTTGCACACAACACGTATTCCCAGTTCGTAATCCCTCCTACCTGTGCATTTTTGTCAAAGCAAAATCTGGATGAGCTGAATGAATTAACCCCTACGAAATTACAGAGACAAGGAACAAGGAACAAGCATTACAGAGACAAGGAATAAGGAACAAGCATAGAAGGTAGGCGGCCACACTCTCTGCTCTGAA
>APFE030887479.1:0-20385 GCA_000404065.3 Pinus taeda | reverse complement strand
ACAAAGTCCCTAACTTGTCCCACAGAGCCTTCGCCGTAGCTTCCCCTGATACATTCAGCAATACTGAATCTGAGACACACAATTGTATTGTGCTCTTTGCCTTCCGATCCAGCTTCTTCCATTCTTCATTAGTCACTCCTGTTGGTTTAGTACCTGGATCCACCACGATCCACTGATCTTTATCCACCAACAGATCCTCCATCTTGAGTTTCCACAACTCAAAACTCTGACCATTGAACTTCTCAATCTCTATCTTTCCGCTGCTCGCCATCTTCTTTCACCACCAGAATCTATCTCGTAGATCTCCCACTAAACAGGGTCTACCACAGGCCTGAGGGAAACCCCTCAGCAACAAAGGCGTCCCCTTGAAGTCAAAACAGCTCTGATACCAAATGTAGGTTTTAACCCGGTACAAAAATTACCTACATACGAATTCTAAATCACAGCAAAAATAAAAATGCGAGAGCATAACACATAAAACACATATGCACAGATATTTCCCATTGGATCTCAAAACTGAGACTACCAGCTTGATTTTTCATTATTTTCCTTTCAATGTTACAATACATATTTATACATGCCGAAGCATCCAATACCATGGACTGAAAACCATCGCATCTAAAACCATGGACCGAAAACCATAGGTAGGTTTGCCCAACCTAATATAGGGTCCAATTTTTTTTTTCTCGGGGCCACTGCCTTGAACCCCGTAGAGGGGGGCTACCCGCCCCCCTCCCAAACCCCCCGAACAGGGGGGGCTACCGCCCCCCCTGTGACCTCCCCGCTGCGCAATCGGCGCAACGAAGGGGGGGCTCCGCCCCCCCCCCCTCTAACCCCCCGGTTCACTATGTAGGTTAGTCCTGGAAAGAATATAACAGAACCCAACACTCTGTATGTAGGAAGGCCTGCATTTTGAATTCATCCAAGCCATTCAAATGTCACAATCTTTCTTTCTATGCATGACTGAGATCCAAATCTAGTTGGCGTACCATCCTCAATGTGTTATATTCAAACTGAATGGACAACAAAGCCTTTTTCCCATAGACCAACTCATAGGGTGTAAATCTAGTGGTGGTCTTCCATGTTATATTATAGGCCCAAGTGGCCTCAACTTGTCTCTCTGCCCAATCCTTCCTACTGTTGCTCACTACCTTGGTTAAGATGTTCTCCAATGCTTGTTGGTCACCTCCACTTTCCCATTAGCTTGTGGATGATAAGGAGTGGAGGTCCTATGCTTGATTTTGAGATGGATGAGTAGTTCTTCAATCATGTTGGAGGTAACCTGGCTGCCCTGGTCTGTGACTAGCTCTCTAGGGTACCTAGATTTGTAGAATATATTCTCCCTTAGGAACTCAACGACCTTCTCTTTTGTTGCTACCTTAATTGCCTTGGTTTTAACCCACTTAGTCAAATAATCAGTGCAAAAAATGAATTGTTGCTTTTTCTTTGTAGGAGGTTTGATAGGTCCAATGAAGTCCATGCCCCACTTGTCAAATGGCTCGAAAGTCACTTGAGGTTGTAGGGGCATTTCATCTCTGGGAGTAGGCTTTCCCATTCTCTGGCAATGATCATACTGACTAATGTAACTTTTCACATCTTGATGAAGAGTAGGCTAATAACAGCCTACTTGTAACACTTTGAATGTTGTCCTATTTGCTGCAAAGTGACCTCCACAAGGCCCATCATGATAGGTCAGAAGGATGTCAAAAATTTCCTCTTCCCTTACAAACCTTCTCAAGATTTGATCTCGGCCAAGTTTGAACAAATTGCCCCCAATCTAGGTGAAGGAGGCATTTTTCCTTAATATCTTGCTCTTTTATTTGGAGGGAAAGTTTGGTGGGAACTGTGTTGATACCAAATAGTTTTCTATATCAACAAAACATGGGGAGAGAACTGAAATAGCAAACAAATTCTCATCCCATAACTGGTCATCCCCCATTTGTTCCTCACCTGCAGGTAGATTCATCCTAGATAGAAAGTCAGCAACAACATTTTCCTTACCAGGCTTATCAACAATAGTTAGTTCAAACTGCTGTAATAAAAGAAACCGTCTTATAATTATAGCATTCACATATAGTTTGTTCATTAAATATTTGGTCGCAACATGATCAGTATGCACAAATGCTTGATAGCCTGTAATGTAATGCCTAAATTTGTTTAATGAATGCACAATAGCTAGGAGTTCCTTTTTGGTCACAATATAGTTTAGCTCGACTTTTGACAGGTTCTTACTAGTAAAATAGATGGCATAGGGAAATTTCTCCTCTTCTTGACCTAAGGCTGCTCCTATGTCTTTATGTGAGGCATCAACATGAATATGGAAAGGGAGGGTCTAGTTTGGGCCTCTAAGGATTGTTTAGTGGTTAACTTACCCTTTAGAATGTCTAAGACCTCTTGACAACTCTTTTACCATATAAAATTAGAATCTTTGGTCAACAACCCAAACAAAGGAGAGGCCAGCTTGTTGAAGACCTTTATGAACCTTTGGTAGTATCCAACTAACCTTAAGAAACTCCTAACATCTCTCTACTTTTGTGGAGGTGGGACCATTTGGATGATTGCTATTTTGTTTGGGTCCACTTGCAGTCCTTGCTAAGATATTGAATGACCTAGCACAATTCCTTTAGTCATTAAGAATTTACATTTTTCTGGATTGAGAGATAGATTCATTTCAATGCATTTGTGTAATACTTTGCTTGGGTTAGTGAGGGCTTATTGTAAATCACAACCATAAGGTGTAAAATCTTCCACATAGATTTCCACAACATCAAGTACTAATTTAGCAAAAATACTCAAGATTGCTCTTTGGAAAGTGGTAGGAGCATTTCATAGGCCAAAAGGAAGGACTCTATAGGCAAACGTACCCAAAGTATAGGTGAATGTGGTCCTATCCTAGTCTTCTGGGCAGATTTAGATTTGGCTGTATCGACTGAATCCATTTAGGAAGGAAAAAAACTTCTTCCCTGCTAGACCATCTAGCACTTAGTAAATGAAGGGTAGGGGAAAATGATCCTTCTTTGTGGCTTTGTTCAAATCCCTATAATCAACACAAATCCTCTGCTTACCATTTTTCTTGGGAACTAACACTAAAGGAGAGACCCACTCACTGTCTTAGAGAGGGTAAATGAATCCCCTTTGTAGTTTTTGTAGTTCTTCTTTGAATATGTCTTTAAGAGCTGGATTCATCCTCCTTTGTGGTTGCCTCATTATCTTGCAACCTTCTTTATCGTATATGTGGTGAGTACACACTGAGGGGTGTACTCCCTTCATTTCCTTATAACTCCAAGCGAAGGCTTCTTGGTTTTCTCTCAACATGTTGCATAACTTTTCCTCTTCTAAGGAAGAAAGGGATGGATTAATTTTTAAAGTTTTCTCTGGGCCAAATTCTATGATTTTAACATGGAGTGGGTTGGAATTGGCCAAGCATAAGTCAATTGGATGATTGTTCTAGGGAAAACCTTACTTCTTCCTCTAATGGTAGTGAACTAGGAGTTGGACTTTGGAGAAGGTGTTCAATTAAGTCATCCTCATATTGTTGCCCTCCTCCTATGGTTTCTTCCAAAGCATAAAGTTCTGTAAAATAATACTCATCTTCTTCCTCCTCTTACAACCATAAAGGCAAAGCATGCTCTAGGGTAGGTTGAGTAGGAGAGTATAGGACTAACTTTTTGGACATATACCCATTCTTGATGGTCATATTCCTAGCTCTGCAACTAATGTGAGCATCAATTGTAGCCAATCATGGCCTCCCAAGGATGAGAGGGTAACCAGTAAGCTTAGCCTTAGGCTGGAGAACTAGGAAATTTGCAGTGTACTCGCAAGAGTCAATGGGGATCATCACATCCTCCACAATTCCCTCAGATGTGACTGTGGAATGGTCTGCAAGTTACAGAACTATTGTGGTCTTCCTCAATGACCCTTGTAGGTTGATCTTGAGCATGGTTTCCTTGGCCATCACATTAATGGCAAACCCAAGATCAATCAGAGTGTGTGGGACAATGGTGCCATTGATGTGTACATCTACTACAGGGCTTCTAGGGTCCAAATATTTTGGACATATTAAATGCCCCAGCATTAAGTCAGACAATTGCCTAATGAAATTAGTGGTAAGGACATCCATTTGTTTCTTCCTAGATGCTTGAAGCACTTCTCCTTAATCAACTTATTGTAAATGGGAACATCTTTGATTGCCTGGAGAAGGGGAATCTTTACACATAGTTTTTTCAATTCTCCCAGAAGTTCAGTTTCTTCTGGGGCAAGGTAGAGTGGTTTGGTTAATCTCTTAGGAAAGGGTGGATTTACATTAAGGTTGCTTTCCTCTCTTTCTTCCTCAACCTCCCTATGTGGAGAGGGAGGTTGGTTATTTGGGAGAATTCTCCCAGATCTTAGGTTGATCTCTTGGATTTCTACAACATAAGCTGGGTATGATGTCTCTCCACTATATACTTGCTGAACCTACCTATTTTTCAGGTTCAGATTTGGCTGGGCATGCATCTGTGGTTGCATAGGTAGAGCAGAGTGCAGGAGTTCTGGTTGGGTAGGTGGTGGAGGCAATAGGGCTGTAACATTGTTGAATTGGGGCCTCCACCCCTGGGTGGGGTGTTCCACTCTATTTTTGGTTAAACATAAGGTTGAAATGATTGGCTGGCTGACTGGGAATGATACTGAGATTCATAGGACCAAGGAAGGGGTGTAGTATAAGAAGGATGAGCAGGGTGCCCCCATGAAGTTATAGATGTGGTTTGTTTGGGGTTGTAATATGCATGGGATGACCCTTGCATACCTTGCTGGTATGGTCTAGGCCCAGGAGGTCTCCTATTGTGATGTAGCAAAGCTACTTAGTGACCCCTTCAACTCCTTCATATATAGCTTTGAGTCTAGGTAAAGAAGGGCACTTGTTTGTGGAGTGGTTTTGTTCACAGACTGAGTAAATCTTAATATAGTTCAATGGACATTCATTCCTAGGATGCCTCCTAGTGCATCTAGGACAAAATATGGCCAAGGCTCTCTCTGCTTCATCTTGTTTCCTTTTGATGTTCATGGTGTCCGATTCCAAGGCAAGGGTTTGCAACATATCACTTTTGAAATCTTCCAGCATATTTCCAATTTCACCCTTGATGGATAATTTGGAGGATGATGTACTGGCCGGAAGTTGACTAACCCTACCCTTTTTCTTGACTTCCTTAGAATGGTTTCAAAAGACAATATTAATATCCTCATAGGGTAATTGGTAGACATATCCTCCTGCTATCATATGTAAGGTATCTAAAAGATCCTCCCTTACTCCTCTAAGTAGGACCAGCTTTCTTGACTTAGGGTCAAGTGTGCACCTGACCCTTTTATAACTTAACTGGAATCTTTCTTCATAGTCTTCTAGGAATTCATCCTGGCCTATGATCATCCTTAAAATATCTTCTTTAGTATCCTTTGACCTACAATAGTCCCTATATTCGTTGTTAAAAGTCTGTTTCATCTAAACCCAATTTGTGATGCCATCTCCAGGTAAACCCATGAACTAGTGCAATGTTGCATCCTTGAGGGTAGGTGGAAACAATTTTAAATTTCTCTCATCATCTGTATATTCATAGGTGCGGCATATAACAAAAAACTCAAATGGGAAGGTTTCATGGTCATTTGTGGTCAAGCCATGGAAATGAGGTAGAGTAGAGGGGCTTATATTCTTCATCTTAGTGTCCTCATTGGTCTTCCTGATGGGGAAGGCACTCTCAATTCTCTCTCTATTTCCTCTATCATGTTGGTTTTCAGTCATTGGTTCAATAGGAATGGGTTCTTCCTCTTCTTATTTCCCTGTAGGTTCTTCAAATATGTAAGGTTGCTCACCTAAAGGTTGTTCCACTTCATAGTCACCAAAGAAGAAAGAAGGTTGACTGTTGGATGCAGTGGGGGTTTTTGTCAAGAATTTCCCTAAATTGTCCCTATTCCTACGAGGCATGAAAGGAAATATTTTTGGGTTGGTTTTTGTAAGATTTTCTTTAAAGCTAGAAAATACTTGCAGAATGAAATTGTTGAGTGAATGAAAACTACTAATAACAAGACTACTTGCTGAATTTAAATTCTACTTGTAGAATGGAAACGAAAGCAGATAATGACAAATGAAAGAAAGGAAGCTACTATATTACTTTTACAAGAATAAACTAATGGAAGAAAATTGAGGATAAGAAGTAGAAGAAAATAAAGTTGGAGACTAGAAATAGAAGAAAGCAGTAATCATATTCTACTTAGACACCTCCCCGACATTGATGCCAAAAAGTGATGAGCCTAGGTATTGCAACAAGAATGTTGCATCTCCCAGGGCTACCGGCTTTACTTATCAACTTGGGGTTCATACAAACTTGGAGGTGACAGTGTTATATGCACAAGTAGAAGTGAAGGTCCTACCTGTTGTCACTATTTATTTGGCAAGAGAACCCAAGGGTTACAAGCCAGACTTCTATAGGGTCAAAATAATCTTAATTCTTTGATGGAAGAAGAGAAAAGCTATTCTAAGAGAGAGCTACTCTACTGTAGCAAGGAAGAAAACAACATGTAATGCTAAAATAGACCATAACCTAACTAACCATCTAAATAGCTACGCTAACAGAATTGCTAAATAAACACGAATCGAATGTTGCTACCTAAGTAGCAGAGGTAAAGAGAATCGAACTATACTAAGGTGTAAGCAAAGAAACTTAAGCTAAATTGCTTTTCAAGCAAAAGCAAGATCAGAGCTTGAAATCAATGAGAGGAGGACGTAAGGACGCAGTAGCACATAGGGACTATTGGATCGATCAACGAGCAGAAGATGGACGATGGAGATCTTATCGCAGGGGCTTAAGTGAATAAATGGATCGATAGGCTTAATGAAGTAGATGAATGGTGGAGATCTTATCATGAAGGCTTAAGTGACTAGATGGATGAACAGGGTGAATGCACAGAATGAACAACTGAGGTCTTATCATGGAGTTTAAGTCCAGAGATGGACGGACAGGGTAACGAAGTGATGAATGAATGAGGTATTATTGTGTGGATTAAGTCAAGAGATGGATAGACAAGATTAACTAGAGGATGTACGGGAGAGATCGTATCGCGGGAAAAAGAATTGTGCAGAAATGATGGAGCACGTTTCTAAGGTGATGAGTAGTTTCTCTTGCGCCCTCAAGGCCATAAGCGGAATTATAAAATATCACGTGATTAGCCTTACTGCGTGACATGTAGCACAAGAAAACCACTTTTCTCACGTGCTCTCGAGTGGATAATGGTCGTGAAATAATCCACGCGAGATTGACCGATAGCCGTTGGATTAGGTGGTGTTGATCAATGGTGGAGATTGGCCAAGCTAGTTGGTGATTAGATGACGTGATAGCCATCAGATCAAGTGATGTAGATCGATGGTGGTGGTTTAAAGTGCATAAAGTTTTGAGGTGACACGATAGCCGTCAGATCAAGAGACAGATCGATAGTGGAGATTAAAGCACATAAAGTAAGTGGAAGATTTCACACGAGGCAATATTTGGAGAAAATAATGAATCAAACAGTGATTGTGAAGGATTGTTGTTGATCGAATGGCAAGGAAGTGATGCATGAAGAATGTGTTGACGGAGGTTTGAAAGGAAAACGACAGAAAAACAAGTGAGGGTGAAAAAATAATTGGATTGAACAAAAAACTCCATAGCTCATGCGAGAACCAGAAACCTGTGTTTTTAGGGTTTCTAAAGGGTCTCTTCCTCAAGTCATGGTCCTAGAGGGAGGAGATGAGGTTGAGACACCTGCACACAACTGTATGGTGATATTTTCTCCTAGCTAACCTGTAAACTGAAAGAAGGCACAAATGGAAGTAAACTATAGTAAATGTAGATACTCAAGCAAATGAATAGAAAAACCATGAATATAATCTACGCTATATTGTTGTAATGAACATGAAGCTACTTAAGCAAATAAAATAGAAAACCATGAATCTACTTAAGCAAATGAACAGAACCAGGAAGCTACTTAAGCAAATGAACAAAACCAGAAATCTATGCTAGCAGACATGTATAGTAAAGAGGATATTAGCCCTCTGAGTTAACTCATAATTGACTTAAAACAAAACTCATTCTCATTATGAAAACCATGGATTATAGAACAAATTGTCACAAGTCTTGCAGCTTATAAATAAAGTAGAGTTTTTACAAAATGAAGTCTAAATCCTATTGAGGTCCTAAGCCTCTCCACTTATACATATGAAGTCTCTAACAACATCCTTCCCATTAGGGAGGCTTGGCCTCCAAATCAAGAAAAACTAGTTTTTGTCCCTTCACTTGCTCGATTGTGTTCTAGTCCTCAAAGTGATGACTGTTTCCACTCTGAGCTGATGGAGGGATATTCGAATGGAGGGGTAGTAAATGAGGAGGATTTACCTCCTATAATTACTCTCCCTTGTCCCATTCAAGTTTTACCAAGGTCTTTGCCATAGTTCCTTGCTTTTATCCTTTAGACCTGCATTTTTCCTTGCTTTTATCCTTTATTCCTGCATTACATGCACATTAGACCACAAAGCCAAATATCCAACTCTAACTCATTTCATAACAAAAAGATAATCAATAGTATGCAATAAGTTATGAGAATAGTTGGTTTGATTTATCTAGGAGGTGAATTAAGGAAAATTAAGGCCCATATAATTACCCAATGATGAGGCTCATCAGTGAGTAGCCTGCAAATAGAAGTTTGCATCCATTGGTCCATAAGTAGAAACGAGAGCTCATTGAGAGTTTGTAAGCCCAAATACTAAAATATTAGGGTGAGTAGCCTACAAAGCCACCACCATATCAAGAGGAAAGAGGCACCACCACTGACCAAATAAGGAGTCTCCATTGTAAGTTGTAGCCATGAGCCTCCATAAGCATCTACATAGAAGAGCTTACCAAAGTTGTTAGTAGTTGTTGTGAGCCACTATTAAAGTGAAGGTTAAAATGTTTCATTTTGAAGATAATTAAGTGTATGGGAAACTCATTTATTGAAGGCTAAAATAATAAGGAAAGAAGACATAAGACAAAAGAAAGATGACAATCATGGGTCACAAAGAAATACTAAATCAAACCAAGAAAAGAAACCGAAAGGAAGAGCCAAAGTATTTCGAAGAGCTCATAGAGGTTCTCGCCACAGTGAGGGTATTTAAAAGACTATTAGATGGAGTAGGATAATTAGAGGATGAATGGATCAGGATAGATCTGGTAACACTTCCAAAATTTACGAATAAAAGTTTTTAATTTTTGGGAACTGTCAAAATTAAAACTTTTGTCTAATAGCCCTGCTTTAACTCATGTAAAAATATACAAGGCCACAATTATGGGACATTTATTCCAAGTTGAATGGTGGGAGAAAAATCCTAGTGGGAGTTGATTCAGTTTATTATGGATAAGGAAATTGGAAAAGGCAATGACTAAGGTTTTGGAAATACATGAGGCATTAATTGGCATTTATTTATGAAAATAAAGGAAATTAGGAGAAACAGGAGGTGAAAGTTTGCAGGTTGCTTGCAAGGAGGAAATTGAAGGAAAATAATGGAAAATGAAGAAACTAGAGGCCTCCTTAATAAAAAGTTATGAGGATTAGTGGGTAGGACTTGGTTAGTTTAGTGTTGGAGCTCTCTTTTATTCTCTCTGTGTCATATTGTTGGAGACATATATTTTTCTTGGAGCACTCTTGGAGGGTGTGGCATACTTGAATTTTTAGAGCAAGAAGGCATAGGGATTAGTAGCTACATCAAATTTGCTTGTAGGCACTGAGTTGCATGTGAGTTCTTCACTAGTTTTAGCTTTCATAGCATATTCATGCAAATATTTGGTTGTGATCTGTCATTTGCATGGAGGATGGTCGAGATTGATAGTGGATTGCATATCCTTTCCACTTCCTGGATAACCATGGTGATTGTGGGTTAATTTCATTTTTTGTTTTTCGTTGGTTCTCATGTTTCCTTAGCTTAGGTTGAGTTACTAGTCCTGGAAGCCATAGTTGGAACAATGCTCTTGAAGCCCTATAACAGATTGGGTTGAGTTACTAGTCCTAGAAGCTTCGGTGGGAATAATACTCTGGAAGCCCTAGGTGGGTTGAGTTACTAGTCTTGGAAGCCCTGGTTGGACAAATGCTCTAGAATCCCTAAATAATTTGTGGGTTGAGTTACTAGTCCTAGAATCCTTGGTTGTACAAATGCTCTGGAATTCCTGGAAGGCTTGGATGGAGACCAATCTATTGATGGATTTGTGATGTCTAACCATGAGGTGGAATCACTATTTGATGGGTTGAGGTGGGTGGCCTTTGGAAGCCTTGGATGAGTTTTGATTGATGTTTTCTATGAGATCCTATATTCATGCTTCGAATATGGCACGAGGGTGAATTGTTGAAAAGAGATTTGGCTCAGCCATTCTACGGTCAGGTGGAGCATGGAAGTCCCTTCTAGGGTTTGGATTTTGCATCATTAATGAAAGGTTATTTCTCTTGGTATTTCTATGAGTATTATGATGGATTATATGTGGTTTAAATGGCTTTGATTTCATTGGTATTTATGTGCCTATTATGCTAGTTATGTATGTATTTTATGACAACAACTATGTATGGCTGTCATCATATTATTCACTTTTAAATGATAAAAATGTATCTATGACCTAATGGATGGAATGGTAGTTAAAGTGATAAGGAAACAATGCTTCATGGAGAATCTCAGATAAGTATGAGACCCCTATGCTCACATCTATGAATTACACCTATATATTACACATTTGTAATATGTTTGACAAAATGTCTGTCATGGCTAGTAGGGGTCCAATAGAGGTCTTGAACAAGTATTTTCTTTAGTACTATCATTTCCATGTTATTTTGATGATTTTAAGAGATGGTTCCATTTTGGATAGTAACCTGGGCCCTGGGCCTAAAAAAGTGGCTCAAATACTAGAGTCACTCGCAAAGCACTGACATTTTTAGCCTCTGGTTCCTGGCAGGCAAGCCTGTGAGAGTGACATTGTTTTTGGTCACCTTGATGCCTATAGCATGGGAGAGACTAAGGTTAAAGTTGTCCAAAATATCAGTGGGACCCCAAGGCAAGCTATCTAAGGTATTGGATTGGTTCCTGAGAGTCCTGTAGATGATGATTAATATATGTATGTTATGTTTCCATCGGTTCCACTTCCTTAACGTTACTTAGGAGGTTGACTCATATCATAGTGGCCTCTCATTGCATGTGTACGCCATCTAGTCAGTTTCTTGGGTAGATGTGGGAGGAGGGTGTTACATCTTCTTCGATGTAAAGATTTGATTGAGTATTAGTCTAATAACCCATATTATGAAGTATGTGATTTCTTAGTATTGGATCTTATAAAATATGATTGGATGGGAAGTCCTTTTGTAAGGTAGGAAAAGCTACATATTTCTAGGAAGCATAGAAGACCCTGGAAGTAGAATTTGGTATAAAGGAATGTGACATAAAGAAATAAATTTTGTTATTGAAGAATAAATAAAAATTCAACTACAGGTCTAAGAATAAACGAGAAAGACAATAGGAGGAAAGAAGAAATTGGATAATCCCACTCAAATGTGGATGATTGTCACAAATACTATAAAAGTGAAACCCATCATGCATACATGGATATGGATGAAGGCAGAGAAAATATTTCCAAGTGATGAGTTGAATCCTCTACATGTGAAGTAGAGTAAGATCATATGGATGCTCAAGAACCCCACTGTAACATGGATGGTGAAGATGATGGTGAATCCCACTATGACAAGACACATGTGGATGGTGAATGTGAAGTGAGTTGTGAATTGGTCAATCCAAAAATAGCCCTTGCTTATTATGATGAAACTTCCAATAAAGAAGTGAATAACATGTGTGATCTAGTTGGTATGATTGTATTTGGGAATGACCTCTTTGACTCAGAGTTTGAGGCATTTAATTTTGAGAATAAAAAATAAAGTTTTTCATATGAAGTAATGGTTTTTAGAGCTGAAAGTGCATATCTAATGAACCCAACAACAAATAATGAATTTGGTCAAGTTGAAAGTATTATTGAACACGTGTGTGCTCATATATCTTACCAAAGAGTGGATGAAAATTATGTTGATGAAATTTGTGGTCCCTTTTTTGAAAAAGGAATGATTATGGAAATATGGAAAGTGCCATGTTTGATGAAGAATTGAAGGTTGAAGCTACTAGTGTAGCAACAAGTTATGAATCAATAGTTATAATTTCTCATGAAGCAGTGCCTCATCTAGCAACAATTGATTATTAAGAAGAGGATAAAGTGATTCCTGAGTTTTTAATGAGAATATCCACTAACAACATATACATGGAAGGTAACATCAATGTAGTTGAAGAGGCAAAGAAGAAAGAATAATAAGAAAAAGGTCTTACTACAAAGCATAATGAAGATGTTTTTAACATTGATTTTGAGTGTCCAAGTAGGTAGGACAAAAATCCAGTTACAGTTATTGATGAAAGAGAAGATGAAGAAAAACTTGTAGGAAAGGGCATGGAATTATTTCAAGAATAAGAAAGCATTGAAACAACCTTTCCATAATGGGGTCAAGAAGAGATGAAATTCTACTATCAAGGCATATGGCAGAAAGAAGATCAGGAATATGAAGCGAAAGAAGCATGTCAAAGATCATAGTTTGAAAATGAAGAGTTATGGTAGTAGTCCATGTGTGATGGAATCTTTCAAGAGGAATCTATAGAATATAGGCTTTGGAAGCCTAAATTGTTTTTTAGAACCAACATAAAGAAGTCAAAGAAAAATTTTAGTAGAATGAAGTAAAGGAATATGGAGCTTACATCAAGAAAGCATAACTAAAAATCATGCAGTTTCAAGGGTATAAAATATGGGAGAAATGAAAAATAAAAGGATGCATTTTACAAAGTTTTTTGAGTCAATTTTTGATTGCAAGCATAGCATGCATAGTTGAGTCATGATTAAGTTAAGTTTGAATCATATGGTGGTAATTAAGGCAGAGTTTTAGAAATAGTAATTACTCTTGTATGCATGTAATGTTTGAAGAGTAGATTTAAGTTAAGGAAAGCAATTTGAGTCTAATATTAGAATTCAAGTCAGTCAAAGTTACAAGGTTAATGCTTTTTCTAGAAAAGTTGAGTCAAGGAAAAGAAAAATGTTGAGTTAAGTGAAAGGAAAGCTAGACAAGTTTAGTTAAAATGTGAAGTCTTAGTTTGCATGAGGAAAGGAAAGTTAGAGTTTGCATGTTTCCATATTTTAAAAAAATTGGTGTTTATATACCTGTGGTTGGTCCATTGTAATGTGAAGCAAGAAGAGAAAAAATTCGTAGGTCAGTGGATGTATATGAGAGAATTATTAATGAATAGAAATTATTTATTCAAGAAGAATCTTGTATATTTATTTTTCTTGTGTTTGTATCCTTATATTTGCCTCTTACTAACAATAAATTATCTCCCTACACTTTTTCATGTAATAAAATTGTGTCATGACTTGTGCAATGAACCACCCAATCATGGTAGACGTTAGGTGATTGCACAGTATCCAAACCCATATAAACTTATGCATTTCCCCTTCAAATCCTTCGCCCACTTTTCATCTCACGTTAGAACATATAATCCAAATGGTACTTTGTCAAATGATTGTTTCCTTAGCCAACTCTCTTGTCACATTTAAAGGCCATTGTTCCATCTAGGGGAAAAATTATCCTCATAATTGACCCCTTCTTTCTGTGCAAAACGTTTTGCCACAAGCCTGGATTTATGCTTGTCAAGTGATCCATATGCTTTATATTTGTTATTGAAGATCCACTTGCATCCTATTGTTTCATTATAAATGGACGATAAACCAGCTTCCAAGTTCCATTCTTTATCAAAGCATCATATTATTTCGGCATCTCTTCTTTCCGTTCATCATGAGAAGCGACTTATTTGAAGGAAGTTGGTTCAAAATCTATAGACAAATTTAGTTCACAATCATGAAAAACATCCATATCAATAGGTGAATCAGGATCATTTACACCACCTCCATTTTTTTTGGCTGAGCTTCTTGTTCTTGTCTTTCCAACCTCATCAGGACGAGCACTTACAAATTTATTTGTTATCCATTTTGGAGGACCTTTATGAGATGGACCAAGCTACTCAATTGATTGAGATGGGGATGAATCAAGATTTAGTCTCCCAATTCTATCAATCACCTCACTCAAAGTTTCATCTTGATCACTGGATGGAGCTTGATATTGGGGAGAGAGTGTTCAAAAGGAGATTCCACAAATTGATCTAGTATAGGGATCCCCCCTTCAAGATGTGGAATCTCATTAAAATTCTTGAAAATAATTTACATGTAAAAATCTATCCAATCGATCAATTTGCCTCTCAACAACATTTTCAATTGTAGAAGATTCAAGGAAGATCAAGTATATATATATTATAAAATTCGTATTCAATTCATCATAGAGACGATATACTTTGGAGGTATTTTATTACCCCAATAAGATACATTACGACTCCTTGAACTAAGTTTGTTTCTCTGTTCCTTAGGTATCAAGGCATAATAGGTGGAACCAAAAACCTTGAGATGCCTCACCTGAGGAATGTGACCATACCACATTTCATAGGAAATCTTGTTTTTGATAACATGAAATGGAAACCTATTGTTTATATACACAACATATAGAACTGCATCAATCCAAAACATTAGATTAACATTCTTGGAAAACATCATTGAATATACCACATCTAAGATTTCCATGTTCATTATTCCAGTTACTTCATTCTATTGGGGATTATAAGCCACAATTTTTTGAAGGAACATGTTCACACAAATCAAAATGATTGAGTTCAATCTTTCTATGTGCTCTAGAATGAGAATCATGAAATGATTTTTTGTTGTGCTTTCCTTACATGCAAGCATTACATTGCTTAAGTTTCCTAGGAATAGTTGGCAAAAAAATTAACACCATTTTTCTTCAACGAATGAAGGTTTTCATAGTTCATATGTCCAAATATAACATTCCATAAAATACTTGATGGAAGTGTACCTTCATAATAGTGAGAATTGTATGAATTTTTTTGTGCACGAGTAGAGGTTTCTTATAACTTCAAAAGTATTTATTCTTCTATCGCAATCATCAAAAGTGAGTGATATGATGCTTTTCTAACGCTTTTCTGACTTCAACTTTGCCAATGAATATATGAATGGAGCATAATATATATGAAAACAAATTTACCAAACATCGACTAAATGCACTATGAAAGATAGTCTCAATTGTTTTCATACTAATCTAGTCATCATGTAAACAAGTTTTCTTACATCTTACTCACAATAGGCACCAAGTATGGGGTTGGGCATGAAAATATAGCCAAATAGTCTAAGTTTGAATGGGTGACTACCTTCGTTGTCTACATGAACTCTTGTCCCAAATGTTAGCACTTGAGATTTCGCCTACGCTGAGATAGACAAACCTCAAAGCTACATCAAACCATTTCACCTCGTAGCTAGCCCTACGAGGTATGAGAAGGCTCTCTCGGGTCAAAATTGGTGGATTTTTCAATAGGATGAGTTTCACCAATTAGGAACAAATATTTTAGGATAATAAATTGATAAGGGGGGTTGATTTAAAGTTTTTTGGTTTTTTGGTGGAAATTGGAGGGAGTGCAATTCAGGGTGCGGGGATTGAGCTCAGTTTTTGCAGGTGGGTCTTTGGGGCAAGGTAGGAGTTTATGCTGATGCCTTTAGCTGAAAGAGATGTTCAAGGAGGAAAGAAGAGAAGCTAAAGAGGGAAAACAATGAATTCGAATCCTCTCTAGATAGTGGAAAACATAAATTTTAAACAAAATTGAAAGCTGAGCATGGCATGCATCAATTCAAATTTTATCACTTCTTTTGTTTAAATAGTAGCAAGAGATTAAGAAATGGAACACATAAACACACTTACAATGACAAGTAGGAAACACACCATCAACATAATAATCCACAAGAATCTACAATGAAGTCTGCAAAACCCTGGCCTTCCTTTTCCTCAAATTGCAAAAATACAAGTCAACAATACAATAGAGCTTCTCCCTCTAGAGTCCAACCATGAAAATGAGTAAGAGAAGGCATAATATAGGAGATCCAACTCCTTTCCCCACCTCTAGGGGTCAAGCTCAGCTTCCTAGGAGCTGTTGCAACTATTCTAAATCAGTCACTAGATAATAGGCCAACACAACAACTTGCCTCTAAAACTTAGGAAACCTATCCATGCATTAAATATTTACTATTTACATCAAAGAAGCTTCTAGAAGTGGTAAAGAAGAGTAAAAGTATCTAATGCTATGAAATTTACACAAGAATCCATCATTTACATGCCCAAGTAGTCAACCAAAGTGAAAACAGTGCTTTGCTGGCCGAACTGGTCAAAAACTCGCAAATTTGCTTGAGTGGTCGCACCTCTGGCTCGAGTGGTTGCACCTTTTTGCAGCTCTGTCTGAGGACCTTGCCTGTGTCCAAATCAGGTGCAGGATAGCTCGTTGGAAAGGCCTGGAAGTCTACTTTCGAACCCAACTAGAATTTCTGAATTTGGCATTGATTTGACCCCTCAAAAATCAAATCTCCCAAGACTGCTTTCTGCAACTCAAAAAAGGGGCAGAAAGTCAAAATTTGCATGCATTTTGAGCTTTTGGGAGCCCAAATCTCCATAAAATCTGAAACCCTTCCATATGTAAGTGTATCTTTGCCTGAAAAATCCAAAAATGTAGAGTTTTCCCTGTTCTGAGCTGTCCCCATGACTGGTCTCGTAAGGGGTGAGACCACTCGAATGGCCAAAACCTGTAAAATTCCCAAAAATGTCAAAAATGCCTCAAAATTCTCAAAATTTCTTGGGTTTGCTGCTAGGAGGAAGATAATGAGTATCATGGTGAGCGAGAGAAGCCTCAGCCAAGATACTGAGCGGGTTGGTCTTCTTCTTCCTCTTGCGGACCTCGGTCAACCTTCTTTGGAACACCTTCATCTTCGCCTTGCAAACATGCATCCTTGCCCAATAATGGTTTTTCATGTTCCTTAGCAATTTTTTGTTTCTATTGGCCTTCGCCAACAGCCTCTCTAGATGTGTGTTTACCCGGATAAGCATGGATTCTCTCTCTTTGGGCAGCAAGTCACCGGGCCTCCTACGGTTGATGACTCGATCACTTCGAATCCTCCATAGCTCATCCAACTGTTTCTCATCCTCAAGCTGTTTGTTTCACTGCTCCAAATATGTGATTACCCATTTTTCCATCAATAATTATGTCTGCAGCGAATGAATCTCGGTGCTTTGCTCTCGGATGATATCCTTGAGCTCTGTGCTAGGAGAACCAGCATCAAGATCAATAACCGGAGCACCAAACACTCTCTCCTCAATTATGGGCTACTTGCCCCTCTCTGCTACCTGTGCTGCTGTCGGCAACGAGGCCCCTTCCACCTGGTGTGGAGATAACACTCGCTGATCTGATGATGATGATGAGACCCCTTCCACCTGCGGTGGAGAAAATACTCATCGAGCTACTGCAAACAAGGTTCTATGACCTCTCTGATATGTACACTGTAGTGGGGAAACAACATCTGTCTGCACAATAATCTCTGCCTAGCGTGATGGACCTCCCTCCTCATGAATGATCTTTGGCTCTAGCTGTGACCGTGATGGCGCTATAAAGACCTCATGAGAAATGAAGTTTGCCCATGAAATGCCCTGCTGACTCAGGTGATAAGAAACAATAAGCTGAATGAGACCATGATGGCACAAACTCCTATGCTGCTGAGCTAGGGACTGCCTCTGAAATATGGATGACATCCTCTGAATGTCCTGGAAGAAGTAAACCGGGATGTTCATCATCCTCACTCTGGTAAAGTGCATCAACATGCGAATGTGACAAGAGAAGACCTGTGAAAATCTTCCCTCACATGTAAAGTACTGCATGATAAGCCTCATGATCGAAGCATACTCCTCCCGGAGGAATCTGAAAGGAAAGACCCCTGACAAGTGGCTCACAAATGAGGGCCTGACATATGGCTCAAAAAAGATAAAATCCAGCAATTTGCGCTTGGGCCACACCTCTCCTACATTCGGTATCCCGGTAGCCCTCTGAAATCACTCTGGAGATAGTATTAAATTCACCCGCTGACATAGATGACCTGTTCCATCATGAAGGTGCAAAACAAATAAACGAGCCAACTCCCCTATGTGCTAGAATCTGAGCAAGCCTCTCACAGACTAAAACATGACAATGTACGAAAAACCATTCATTGCCAAAGGACAAGCCTGCAATGCTGCCAAAGAAGTAGGTTCCTGTCTCCTATGATGACCACCTTTCTTACGAAGCCTCTGCTGTACCTCAACCTCTGTAGATGATGAATGGTCATCACCGGGCTCATAACTCTCGGTGTCTGACATGGTTTTGGGAACAAGATGAGCAAGCTGAAAGATAAATAGAACTGCTGCCTCTGCCTGCAAAATGCTGAGAAGTATGCTGTTTTCAAGGGGAAAAAATCATAAGGGAAATGTTAGGGGAGGGATTTTTTTAATAAGGAATGGGAAAATATATAAAAACAGGGATTTTTAGGGATAATTCACAAAATGCTAACATATCATCTCACCTTTCAGGAAATCATTTGCAACGAAATACTTTTATTAGGATTTTATCATAAGGGAAACCATGTATGATAGTGACCAAGGGAAAGAACATATGTTACGACAGGGGTATGGGACAACATTGTTCATTTGAGTTTTTGTCTGTTAATGAAGCAAACTCTATTATTTGAAAGGGATTCACATACATTTGGTCATGGGGGAAGGAGGGCTTTATTTACATTTTTTGTCAAAAAAGAGATTGACAACTTCAAAGGAGAAGAGGAAAAGGGAACACAGGTTTTGTGTTTGGGAAGCACAGCAACATTATTTTGTAGACCATAACCATAGCTTTCTAAATATATACAGCTGCAATTTTTAATTTTTCTTTTGTTTTTTATGAATGTCATAACAGCAGCCTGCCTCTTTTTATACACAGCAATATCTCTCTTTTCATATTTTGTCATTTTGGCATAATATTGCTATTTGTCTTTTCACATAAATTTTTTATATATATATATTTTTATTATGCTGTTGGTCCATCTAATTTGTTGGCTGTGAGAGGGTATTAGGGTTTGGGTGGAATATGAGTGGAATTAGGGTTTAGTAAAGGGGTTTGGGGAGGGATAGATTTTTCTAGGAATTTTGGGATGGGAAACTTTGCATTCCTTGCAAATGAAATAAGTGAAATAAGAGATAAACATGTATCAACATTTGTGAAATTAATTTAAAAGGGAACAATGGGGCGTAAGAAGGAATTAAAACCTTGAGAAACACACAAACCCTAGCATAATTTCCTACATTCTCAACAGCCAAATTCACCATTTCTCTTGCAAATCTTAAAGGATAAAACCATTCAACACATCATTATTCAATCATCCCTTGGCATTATTGGTGAATTTAGAGCCTAACTGGTCAATTTGGCACTTGGGAGGGCGATTTAATCGATTTGGCAATTTTCTGGCAAACCCAGGCCGAGTGGTCGCACCCCAGGCTCGAGTGGTCGCACCCCTCTGAGTGGTCACACCCCTTCTGAAATCGCGCTGTGGGAGTGGCGCTGAGTGGTCGCACCCCGCCCAACTGGTCGCACTCCTGTTTTGAGTGGTCGCTCCCCAGGAAATGACCGAAATGCTGCAAATTGCCTTCATTTGCTCTCTCTTGTGTTTTGCAAACTTGCAAATGCATAATGAGGCCATGAAGAGGGAAATTTAGTCTTTCATTAGAAAAATTAAATCATCAAACCCACTTTATAATGTTGTATGTTTTGACATTTAATTTAACACTGTTTTTTAAGTTTCACTTTGCCTGAAATTGATCTTTTGAGTGTTTTCACTTGGTTCTTTTTGTAGGTTGATTATCTGATGGACTATGGCGAGGAAACCAGGTTTGTTGCCAGCATTCTGAAGATTTTTGAAAATTTTCCTTATTTTTGCAAATTTCACATGACCTTGGGTTTAAAAATAGAGTTTTTAAATCCAAGGTATAAATGAGCTGTAGCTGATGAAAAATATCAATAGAACATAATTACATACCTCCTTCTGGCTTGCTGGGGACTATTGGACTTTTGACTCATGACCTTGCAGTGATTTTGACCGAAACCCTAGACCTAGACTTGGGATTTCAAGACAAAAATGAAACAAGTATGACACAAGTTTATTCAAATGATATGACCTGATTCCAACAAAGCCAAGAAGGGAACAAGACCATCTCCTCCATCAGTGTTATGGCATGCCTAACGGGATGCAAAACTGATGTTGATGAGACACCTACATATGCATATGCAAAGAGCTTTTGATCACCGATGGAGGGCTCAAGACCGACACTAAC
>APFE030887470.1:8879-29729 GCA_000404065.3 Pinus taeda | reverse complement strand
AGAGGTAATATTTCGATCAAATGGATGTAGTGTTCGTGATCTTGATACAGGAAAAACAGTGATCAAAGGCATAAGAACTCCAAATAATTTGTACATATTCAAAGAAGGACAACATCAATGTTATCTAAGCAAGAATGATGAAAACTGGCTATGGCACCAGAGATTGGGGCATCTAAGCTTCTCACAAATAAGGAAAGCATCCAAATACCAGGCAGTTCATGGTCTTCCAGACATCAAAATTCCAAATAATACAATATGTAAATCATGTCAGTTTGGTAAGCAAACCAGAACTAACTTCCCTGAGAAGGAAGGATCAGCTAGCAGGCCACTTGAACTTGTCCATACTGATGTATGTGGTCCATCTAGGAAAATGTCACCTTGGGGAGAAGAATACTTTATATTATTCATTGACGACTATTCAAGGATGGTTTGGATAGGAATCATGAAGCACAAAGATGAAGCCTTCGAAAAATTCAAATCCTTCAAAGCTTTGGTTGAGAACGAATTAGATCACAAAATCAAATGCCTCAGGTCTGATCGAGGAGGAGAATTTACCTCGAATGAATTTTTCGATTTTTGTGAAGAACATGGAATATGAAGAGAATTCTCTACAGCCAAGACTCCTCAGCAAAATGGAGTAGTGGAAAGGATGAACATAATGGTTCAACAAATGGCTCATGCTATGCTTGATGAATTTGGAACTCCCGTAACTTTCTGGGGTGAAGCTACATTTGTTACGGTTGTTATTCTCAACAAAATAAACGTCCGGGTGAATAGCACTCAAACCCCTCATGAGCTCTGGTATGGTGAGACTCCTTCGGTAAAATATTTCAAAATTTTTGGAAGCAAATGCTATATCAAAAATAATGATGAACATTTTGGCAAGTTTGAACCTAGTGCAGATGAAGGCATTCTCCTTGGTTACTCTCCCCACACCAAAGCTTACTAGTGTTATAATAAAAGCCTTGGAAAAATTGTTGAAAGTATTGATGTAGTGGTTGATGAAGAAGAAAACACTCCTAGGTAGGTAAGATCTGAAGATTTCGAAGATGATGAGGACTATCCATCAACATCAAATCAGATTCATGATGAAGAAGAAATCCATGAGGAGCCTGAAGAACAAATGAGGATAGAAGAAATGACTCCATCCAGGTACGTTCAGAAGCATCATCCAGAATCTCAAATTTTGTGGCAAAAAGAGGCAGGAATACAAACAAGAAGAACAATTGTAGAAGCTTCAAGCTATTTGGCATTATTTTCCTCCACTAAACCACAAAATGTAAGAGAGGCATGCAAAGATGAATGCTGGGTCAAGGAAATGGATGAAGAACTTGAGTAGATCGAAAAGAATAACACTTGGGAGTTGGTTCCTAGACCAAAAGATATGAATGTCATAGGGACAAAATGGATCTTCAAAAACAAGTTGAATGAAAATGGGGAAGTGATTAGAAACAAGGCCAGACTTGTTTGTAAAGGGTATGCTCAACAAGAAGGAATAGACTTTGAAGAAACTTTTGCTCCCGTAGCTAGAATTGAGGCCATCAGAATGTTCCTTGCTCTCTTTAGCTTTTAGAAGTTCAAAGTATTTCAAATGGACGTGAAATCAACCTTTTTGAATGGAGTCTTAGAAGAAGTGTACATTGAGTAGCTAGATGGATTCATCCTTGGTAATGATCCAAATCTTGTATGCAAACTAAAGAAGGCTCTCTATGGTCTCAAACAGGCTCCAAGGGCTTGGTACTATCATCTGGACAAATACCTTCATCAACAAGTTTTTTTGAAAGGATCAGCAGATAACAATCTTTATATAAAAATTGAAAATAACAAATTGCTAATACTTGTTGTGTATGTAGATGATATCATCTTTGGCAGCAATGAAGAAGCTATGAGTCAAAAATTTGCCTTGGTGATGCAAAAGGAATTTGAAATGTCTTTACTTGGAGAACTGACATATTTTCTTGGCTTACAAATCCAACAAAGTAAAGGCGGTATCTTTTTATCTCAAACCAAGTACCTCAAGCAGATCTTGAAGAAGTATGGCATGGAAGATTCGAAACCAGTATGTACTCCTATGGTCATAGGATGTAGCCTCAGTGCAAATGATGAATCAGGGGCAGTGCATCAACTAGCCTATAGATCCATGATTGGAAGTCTGCTCTATTTAACAGGTACCCGACCAGACATCATGCATGTAGTAGGAATGGTTGGAAGATTTCAGGCAAATCCTAAGGAAACTCATCTTCAGGTAGTAAAGAGAATTTTCAAGTATCTTCAAGGAACTCAAAACTATGTCCTATGGTATCCTAGAGATGCGGATCTCACCCTTCATGCTTATACAGATACAGATTGGGTTGGAAGCATGGATGAGAGAAAAAGCACTAGTGGTGGTGCATTCTTTATGGGTTCCAGATTAGTATCTTGGTTCAGCAAGAAACAAAGTTCGATTGCTTCATCTACAGCTAAAGCAGAATATGTGGCTGCTGCATCTTGTTGCACACAGCTCCTTCGGATGATGCAAACTTTGCAGGATTTTCAAATCACTTGTACTCCACCTATCTCCATCTTATGTGATAATACAAGTGCAATCAGAATTTCAAAGAACCCATCCATGCATTCAAAGACCAAGCACATACCGATCAAGTATCATTTTCTCTGGGAACAAGTGCTGGAACAAAAGGTCAAATTGGAATATGTTCCCTCCAAGGAAAAAGTTGTTGATATCTTCACCAAACCACTACCCAGGGAGACATTTGAATACCTTAGACAGAAGCTGGGGGTAGTTGATGCATCATCTTGCTGTTGAAACCTGTCTGCTTCAGAGAAATATGGTTGTACGCAAGTTGCATGTCGAGGATCTGCGTACATACGCCGGTTTATGCAGATACAATTGCGTATATGATGGTTTGAAGGAAATCAGTGGGGATAGACTCTAGTTGAAGAGAGTCTGATATGGGTCTAACAGAGACCATCTGGCATAGGTTCAGGGGGAGCATATATTCTTTTAATGATGCATTGTTGGCATTATCTTAGAAGTCCTTGGTTTGATTTCTCAAGAGTTTTCTGGTGGAGTAGATCAATGTGTGTTGGTCTGAAGGATGATTCTGCTAATGATAGTTGTTCTTGTCTCTATGTCATGTACTTCTTTTCATATCAAGGTCATGTAACGACCTATTTTAGTTTCCCCACTATGCCTGGGATGAATGATTTTTGTTTATCTTGTGTATTCCCACTTGGATGGGAGATGGATGTATGTATGAGTCTTGATGATAGGAAGGTTATTTATGATGTATGGAGTCATGTTCTTGCAGACAACATTTTAGCACAGAGCATATACAAAGGGGGAGTTCATTCAGAGTTTTCAGCAGGTACTCAGGGGGAGTATGGTAGTCCGTCCCTTTGCCCTTGATGTCAAAGGGGGAGAGTGACTGGTTGTTGTTGCCATCAAGTCCAAAGGGGGAGATTGTTGGCATTATGATACGTATGTTGTACTTCATGGCAACCCACTCACCTTAGATGATAAATTATAGTGCAACAAAGTTATTTTCTGGTTCTGCAGGTGTGAACCTAAAGTTCACGCACTTTCATGCAGAGAAAAGTTCACGCACTTTCATGCTGAGAAAAGTTCCTTTCATGCAGAGAAAAGTTCACGCACTTTCATGCAGAGAAAAGTTCATGCACTTTTATGCAGAGAAAATTTCACGCACTTTCATGAAGAAAAAAGTTCCTTTCATGTAGAGAAAAGTTCATGCACTTTCATGCAAAGAAAATTTCATGCACTTTCATGTAGAGAAAAGTGCACACACATGGGAAATCTTATGGTTGGTTCATGGTATTAGTCCGACAGTTTTTGATCCTATGGTTTTGGTCCGTGGTATTGCATCCAAAAGAGTTGAACCCAAGTATTGGGTTCGTGGTATTGTTTCTCAATGGTTTTATTCCATGGTTTTGAGTGAGACCTAGCCTATAAAAAGGAAAGGAGATCATCTGGCTAAACATAGTTGAGTTGAAAATCTTAAGAAGAGAAAGATTTGAATTTCTGATAATCGGTTGGTGAGACATAGTTGAATCTGAATCAAGGAGAAACTGGAGCATTATAAGTCAGATCTACTGAAGAGTTGGAGTGGCAACAGCGCAGTGCGAAGTTGTGCAGACTTGTCACGGCAGAAGTGTGGATATCCGCAAGTTTTCTTTGGTGAAGTTGCAGACCTTTCTTGAAATATATTTTAGCTGTCTTTTATCTGTTTCTGTAGAGATCTGGGTTTAAATTGGTGTCTGGTTACTGGTGTTATTTTCTGGTTACTACATTTTGAGAAGTTATTTGTATAAAGGAGATTGGGTGATGCACATGTACTTGATGTTTTGGATCCTGTTTGAAAATTTATGGAACGTGGTCCCTGGAAGAAAAGAGAAGGTTGTAGCTTTCTGTAGGTCAGCATCTACATACTAGTATTTCAGCTAGTACAAGAGCTAAGGGGGTTGTAGCTCCCTTCTAGGAGAATCTGGAAAATGAGAGAGGGTTATAGCGCTCTGCAGGTTGCAGCCTGCGTATTGGCAAAGGACTGCACCAGTACAAAATCATTGTAAAAATAAGTTTCTTTGAAAGAAGATAGAGACATGTTGCAGCAAGTGGTTTTCACCCACATTGGGTTTCCACCTTATATTTGGTGTTCTTTGGTGTGAATGTCTATGTTTCTTGTTCCTGTTTATTATTATATGGTTCTGACATACAGATTAATGGTTAACATCTAAAGAATAAATTACATTAAAATTTGGAAGGTATAAATAAGTTTCATTAGTCAGATCTGCAAGTGTTTATTGGAAAAGATTTGATAATACTAATTCACCCCCCCCTCTCAGTATTATTTCCAAAACCTACTTATACATATAAAGACTTCCAAACACCACTCCACATACATCAAGGGGAAGTACATATAGATCCACTTCATCAATGAAATAAACACTGATAGAAAATCTATTTTTTCACTATTTTGTTACATTTATTTATGCATCCTTATTTACCCATCCCAGTGGAGATGGGATTGGATAATCATGAGCTGCCAAACCTAATTTATTAACAATCTCTTTTGTGATGAGATTTTCTTGTGATCTTGAGTTGAACAAGGCATCAATCTTTATCTTCTTTATCTGTATCTTTATATGGAAGAGTCTTGGTATTTTTATTATTTTCCTGTTGCTAAAGGATACTCAGATTCACTTACTTCTACACTAATGCATAAAATATCTTCTCATCCATGTTTGAGCTACGTTCAACTTGGTTGTTCAAATAAGTGGCTTTGAGGTTCTTATTATTTGCATCTTTCTTTTTGTTCTTTGAGTTATGCTTTGGCTGCAATGACCATCAATGTTACCGTGGTTGCTAGGATATTTGCATTGATGTGTTGTGGTTGTTATGTATTTATCTTTTCCCCCATTTCTACTTCTTCCTCCCATCATAAGCATCTTCATGCTCCTTTTTCTTCAAATCATTGAATTTTCCTTTCTTCTCACCTATGTTCTCCACGTATCGTTCCCGAACACAATCCTCATCCATCAATCTAGGTTTGAACAACATCAACTTCTTTTACAAATGGTTATGTAGAACCCCCAAATACTTGAGTAAATCTTATTCTTTGGGGAGATATCCAAAATTATGGCCATTTCTAAACTTTTTAGTGTACCCTTGTACACTTTGCCCCTGCTTATTCATGAAGAAATGCCACCAAATCCACTGGTCCTCTACATAACTGATAGGGTAAATTTGTTATTTTATAAGGGTTTTGACATCCTTCCACTTAGTGATTTGAGGATATCCATCTAACCTCAAGGTCTTCCTGTGGATTTCCCACCAGGTGAGGGCATGGCCTTATGATTTTAGTTGAGAAAATGAAATATTTTGTTCTTCCTCTATATGGTGAACACTTAAATACACTTCTAATTGATGCAACCAATGATTTAGCTTAAGAGAATAAATATCACCTTGATATGGCTTGATGTCAGCCTTCACTTCCATTTTGAATAGGGATCATGAATGGTTCATGACACTCAAACTAGGCTGGTCGTTTTTTGGTTCTTTCTTAGATTCGTAGTTTGGTTCTTCCCAATTCTTTGATTTCCCCTCCATTCCTACATTCACATTAGAACCTCCATATTATCAAAATAACTCATGATTATTAGTCAGGGCCACCATGAGGAGAGTAAAATTACAATTTATATACGTGACTTATGCTTCCATCCATGCAACCCTATCCTTTGTGAGGTCATGAGGGTTATTCACAAATTCGTTAATTATGAATTGGGATTTTTGAGTTTTGGCTTAATAAATATAGAAACCCTACAACTCCTCACAATATAACCAAAGAAACTTTATTTAATAACAATATTTTCCAAAAACTACGATGGATATTGCACATAAATTTCGTTACAAAAAATCTACTAAAATATATAAGAAAATCCAAAATCTAATCTATGAGGGTTTATTTCTCCTTAAACTTCTAGATTTATAAATAACTATTTATTCTTGGCAGTATGGTTTTTCATTGATTTCAACTAAAGTGTCATTCATGTCAAGGTCACAAGGATCCCAGCCAATATAGAGCAATAAAAGGTCAAGTAAAGTGAATTAAGTAGTAGAAGGCCAAGTAGTTTGGTCAAGAAAACAAGTCAAGTAGTAGAAGGTTGAGTTCGATAGTTGATGTCCATCTATTAGATATCGATGTAAGAAAGTCTCCTTGAAATCAAAACAAGCCATGAAAAAAAATGAAAAGCATAGGCATGGAATGAATTTTGGTGTTTTCAAAACATGCCCAGATCAAAATTTGGTGGTTTTTAATGAAGGTTTATGTTGAGAAGTTCAATATTATAGATCTATACTAAGAATGAAGATCAATGGACAAGATTAATACTAGGATCATAACATGCACAAAGCTCAAAGTGTGCCTATGCACATGATGGTTTCAATGACTATGAATGTCTCAATCCAACATCCCAAATTGATATCAAGCTCACAACATGTGTAGCATTTAAAATGTGCTTGTGCATGCGATGGATCCAACGACTGAGAATGCCTAGATCCAATGGTCTAGATATATATCGGGTGGTATTTCATGGATCCATGTGAACAAAAGGTGGTAGATCTCACGATGTGGTAGCAATGACGAGTGACACATGGCACTCATTTTTTGTCGATTTGGATGGTTGACTAGATGCTCAGTAGGTGACATGTGGTAGGTACATGTCAATACTTAGACACATGGCATGATATGATTGGTCACAACAAATGACATGACAGGTGACTTGGAAAATGACGTAGACATGGTGGGTCTCATACTGGGGCATTAGGCACTCGAGTACATTTTTCTATAAAAATTCAAAGGCCAATATTTGGTATAACATTGTACAAATGATTTGGAAAATGACATGGAAGTAGAACAACATGGAAGACATTGACTGGTCCATGGTGGGTTGATGTGGTAGACCTAGAGGTCCTAGGACTTGTGCTAGAACCATGTTTGGCAATTTGTTCTCTTGGATTTTGTTTTCAAGCCTTAGTCATAGAAAAATAGGGGATCGACTATTGTGGGACCATACTAGGCTACTAGGAATTGGAAGGTCCAAATAGTTAGGAATTGGAGTAGTCTAGTATGTACCTGTCTGATGGAAGGGAAATTTTCCATTAAGTTCCCTAAACAAGTTCACCAATTAAAGTTTTGTCTACTAGTACCGAGATTTTGTGGCTAGAGTATACTAAAACTGTATGATTGGACCAAGGTCATGATGCATGCTCATGAGGGTCTAACATCTAGCACTAGGAGCTAATAATTTCAAATGGTATCATGTATGGAGACTAGGTGTTATAGACATTTTTGGGCACTTCAACCCCAACCATAAATGTCCATAAATTGAGGGCTCCTAAGTCCCTAAAAGTGTTGCTTCACTACCTAAAGGAACAAGGTCAACTGATTACATCATCTCCCAGAAGTTCTCCATTAAAAATTGCTCATAAATGTTCAAAACTAGACCATACTGAAACCCCAGTGCAGAGGGTGCGATGCATATCACCTTCCCAGTGTATAGGGTGTGATGCATACTGAATGTCTCCTCTGTAGGGTGCGATGGTCGGGAATGGATAAATGGCAGGGACAAAATGTGAGGTGGAAGATCATGGAATCTTCCAGAAGCTTCCCCTCTGACACTTGCATCTCTGTTTTCGACCAGAGGATGAGTAAGAGATCATCTTCTCTAATGGAATAGGAACTTTTATCACTCAGGTTGTCCCTAGGCTCCTGTAGGGATACGGCCGAGGTAACCACAAACCAATCTTTGGATTGTAGGTTCTAGCCCACCTGTAATCAGAGAGGGCTCTCTCTTAATGATTCAACTTTGTTGATGATTTTAGGCTAGTTTTTGGCTCACGGGTTTTTGTTTGTGTTTGGATGGAAGGGAATGCTTCCAGGCAGAGAGGCAATATATGAAGTGATAAGTTTAAAACCATTAGGCATGGAGTCGCGGGTTAGGATTACGAGTGCGTCTTTCTGGTCATAAGAGAAATAATGAAGCAAGATAGCTGTTCATAACACAATATTCAGACTAAAAGGGTGAATGATATGTAAGGAATGAGAGGCACTTAAGAATCTCTCATTTAACTTAACAGAGGGAAAGATGATCTCTATCTAGGGGCAATGAAGAATCCCTGGATAAATGTCTTGGTTTAAGGAAAACATGAGCCATACGGAATTCATATTTATGCTTAAACTGAAGAAAACAAAAAGAAACAATAGAAATTGAACATAGAGTGTATTTAAACAAATTCTAAGCTAATCTTTCTTTCTGCTGTTTAAGAGCGTAATTCATGAATAAAAACAGAGGTAAGAAACACTTATTGAGTTATGCACAGCACGAAAATTCCATAGTCAGTCTTTAACTAGTAAAACACAGTGAACAATCCATTTCTCCAAGGCTGATAAGCAGTGTTTGATTATAGAAACTTATCAGACATTACAGTGTGAGTCTCTCCCGGAGCAAAATCAGCTAGAGATAGCTTGTCGACTAATCAACCCACCAACTAACCCACCCCCTAAAACAGTATTCAGGGTTGTCTTTTATAGTGCAAATAGCTCAAACTTATTTATTACAATTGACCTAAAACAGGTCTGCAAAAAGAGCTTTCTAAACCTAAACTTGTGCCAAAATTAAGTGCAAGTAAATATCTATTGAAATTGTGTTAGAGGTAGCTGAATCAAAAGGAGTGCAATGTGGCCCTTGGAGCCTCGATGCAGTACTGCTGGAATAACTGTGCTTTGGGATTTGTAGTTCTGTTCTGGTGCAAGTTAAATGTGTAATAACCATGATTTGAGAGTTTTGAGTGGCCTCGCCCTCTTTCTTTGACTTTGCTGGAAGGTATTTAATTTTCTCCTGCTTTGGGCTGCTGTTAAGATCTTCACTGATACTCTTTGTCGCTACATTGATTGTCTCTGCTACTTGCTGATACTCTTTGGCATGCTTTCTCCCTGTAGATTTCATCTGATACTCTTTAATCTATGTCTCTGGTCTCTTCCTGTCTTTCAATTCGGTTTAATTCGGCAAAATCGGGCAATTTCGGGCTTTTTCAGCGCAAAACGGGCCAAGGAATCAAAAGATTCCCTAAAGATTCCGCAAAATGACCTATTTCCCATAGCGATGCACGATTAGCGCTTTGCGCTAATCGCGCATCGAAAACTGCCTCTGTTTCTTGTTCCGGAGCTCCGAAGCACGATTTTTCCTCTTGCGCGAATTTTCGGTTTTTCGGATGCTGACGTCAGCATGACGTTCGCAGTACGGCGGATGACGTCAACCAGGTGACGTGGCAGGGTGGCGACATGAGATGGCTTACTAGGATTTGCAGAGTGTTAAGGGAATCGGCAAGGGTCTATTGCGGTCGGAAGGAGTGAGTATGTGCGTCATAAGGGCACTTGAGGCCTCGGAATGGGTCCGATAACCAAAAAAGTAATTTTATACTTTGGAAGGAGTCTTTTTCATTTGGAAGATGGTTTGAAGGGGCAGCATGAGGGCTCTTGCCAAGTTTCAGACAAACTGAGCAATTCTGGGGGGTACTTATGGTTATTTTTCAACCAGGGGGAGGGATATTTACATAAGGGGATTATTTACATAGTTTTAGTATGGGGACAGGGAAAATATAAGGAGTTAAATAATAATGTCAGTGGTTAATATGGAGATGATAAGAAAGCGCTAAGTTTTTAGAGATCTTAGGCTTGAAGAAGGGAGATAGAACCTCATAGAGAGAGTATGGATTTTCTTTGAGTGAAGCAGATCTTCACCCAAGCTAATGACATGAAAATGGTGAAACTAAGAGGTATCAAGCAGATCTTGACCTCTTTTGGGGAAATTAGTTAATGATTTGGGGGAGATGGAGAAAGGGAGTTAGTTATGCTTGTTTTTGAGTTTTTCCACATAGAACTGCCTGGTGATTGTGTCCTGAGTAGAGATGACACCTTGAAAACATGGAACTAATCAGCAATTAAGATTCTGCAACCTCAAAACTACCTACCCAGCCTACATACGTAACATTTTTTCTTCTTTTGGTTTGGGTGCACTTAGACTTGCAGACCCATCATTTTAATTTCTTCTTTTTATACTTTCCTATCTACAAACTACCCTTTTTCCTTCCAAGGGCCCAGATTAAGCAGTTGGGCTCCTTTGATTCTCTACCTATCTAAGAATCTACCAAGATTAAGCTGTTTGGACATATTTTCATCCTCTATATTCTAAAACAGGAAATTGAAACCTAGGGAGACCAAGATTAAGCAGTTTGAACCTCCCTTTAGCTAAAAATTATACAAAACTGACTAACTTCTCAAAATTTGGAAAGCAATTTGATGAACTCAAAGTAGCCTTCTTTGCTTGGTGACTGTTTAACAAATATGGAGCATTGCAGCATGCAAAGTATGACATATTTGGTCTGTAAAATGTCAATCATGAAATATGAGTAACCTGCTGCAGCAGGAGGCTAACAGTGACTCCACTTGGGGATGGCTTTTCCTTGTGAGAAGCCAAGAACAGCAGGTGAGATTGCCTTGTTTCTTCTGCTATGGTTGTGCTTTGAACTTGTTAATGCTGACTGTTGGATTGATTTGAACTTGGTAACAACTCTTTCCTTCACTTGTGCTGCTGTTAAGCTGCAAAGCGCTGCCTGCTTTCTTCTGCGTGCTTCAACATCATGGGTTTTTACAAAAATCAAAATACCGGTATATACAAATATTCTATGTACAGAATAAAACACCGCCTACTCTTTTCAATCAAAAGGATCATTGTAGTGCTTTAGCATTCGGCCATTGATAGGGCCTTCTTCAGTTGTGCTGCCATCTGGAGATTTGAGAAAATATGTATTATTTCCTTGCACAACGCTGATAATGTATGGACCTTTCCATAGGAAATCGAATTTTGCGTGTTTGCCCTTGTCTTCTGTTCGTGAATCCCATCTTAGAAATTTGCTGCCCACCCATAAATCCTCTTCTTTTGCCTTCTTATCAAACATTTTTTTGAGTTTTTCTTGCAGTATTTGAGCTCTGTCGAAGACTTGTTCTCTGTTTTGCTGAAGATGAATGGTTTAGTTAACTGTTCTCTGCATGTCATTCGGTTCAGCCTGAATTTCTTGCAACAATTTAATAGTAGGAATGCCCAGAGATGAAGGGAACTTGGCTTCCATGCCATATACAAGTTCATAAGGGCTCATCCCAATGGATTTCTTGGTGGAAAGTCTGTCTGCCCACAGAGCATTTGTGAGCTTCCTGTGCCAGTTCTTTTTGTTTTCCTCCAGCAGTTTCTTTATGATATTGATGAGGCTTTTGTTGGACAATTCGGCCAAGCCATTACCTTGAGGGTAGTAAGCTGTGGAGTGGCCTAAGGTGATGTGGTATTTATGGCAAAAGTTGACGATTTTTTTGGATTTGAAAGCAGCGGTGTTGTCAGTGATAATTTTCTCAGGGTAGCCGAATCTAGAAAGGATATTGCTCTCAAGGAATTGGATAATGGTGGAGTCATTGGCTTGCCTACATGGGATGGCTTCAATCCACTTAGTGAAATAATCTGTGGCTGTTAAAATCCACTTGTGTTGGCCTGAGGAAGAGGGATTAATTTCTCCAATGAAGTCGAGACCCCATTGTTGAAAAGGTTTCTCAGTTGAAATTGGCTTAAGGGGCAAGGGCAGTAGTTTTCTTTTCCCTTCAAAGATTTGGCATTTGTGGCATGAGACAACAAACTTCTTTACATCTGAAAATAGAGAGGGCCAGTAATAACCAGCCCGTAAGATCTTGTCAGCCGTGGATTTCCAATATAAGTGTCCTCCACAGTCCCCTGCATGGAATTCTTTCATGATGCTGTTAGTTTCATTTATAGTTAAACAATTAAGCAAAATACCTTCATGATTTTTCCAAAACAAAGCACCATTTATGACACAAAATTTTGATGATTTCATCCTTAAAAATCTTTTATTGGTTCTGGACAATCCTGGGGGAGCACACAGGTTTAACAATACAAAGCAAATATCAGCATACCATGGGGATTGTATGAAAGTTTCACTGATCTGTGGAGTCGCCAGCTCCGGTTCATTGTCGAGTTGATTAATGTCTAATGCTTAGAAGTTTGTTTCGGACATTAGTTTGGCTAACCCTTGTCTTTTTATGAGCTTGGTGGGCTTTATTTCAATGTCGTATTCAAGGATGCTGGCAATCCACTTGCCTCTTTTTCCTTCTAGTCCCTCTTGAGTTAGTATATCCTTTACAACAGCGTTAGGGACATAGGCAATCACGTGGGAGTATAGGATGTAAATTCTGAAAACTTGGATGGCTTTGACCAGGGCATAGGCTTGCTTTTCCATAATCTGATATTTCAAGGGTGCATCTCTCAAAGATCGGTTGAAGAAAGCAATTGGCTTTTCGTTTCCCTAATCATCTTTCTACAGAAGGACAGCAGCTATAGTGTTTTCAGATGCGAAGGAAAAAATGATAAAATCTCTGTCAAATTGAGGACTGGTGAGGACAGGCGTTTGGGTTAGGGTAGTTTTTATACTCTCAAAAGCCTGCTTGGTTTCAAGAGACCACTTTACCTTGGCATCCTTCTTCAACATGTTGCTCAGTAGCCTTATTAGCTCAGCTAGGTTTGGGATAAATCTCCTTAGGAAATTGATCTTTCCAAGGAATGCTTGCAGTTCTTTTATGTTTCTTGGATAAGGGATTTGAAGGATAGCTTGAATTCTTTCTGGGTCAATTCTAATCCCATCTTTTGATATTATATTCCCCAGAAGCTTGCCTTCCTCAAGGGAAAACAGGGACTTCTTAGGATTCAAGGAAATGCCATATTTCCTGCATGTCATGAAAAAATGCCTTAAGCGCTTAAGGTGCTCTTGGTCAGATTTGGAGAATGGGGTCAGGTCATCAAGGTAGACTACGAGGAAATCATGTACCTCCTTAGCAAATGCAATATCCATTGCCCTTTGAAAGGTAGCACCAGCGTTTGTCAGCTCGAAAGGCATCTTAACGTACTTAAATGTTCCCCACGGTGTGGTAAAAGTTGTCTTGTCCTGGTCATATGGGTGAACAAGTATTTGATTGAATCCTGAAAATCCATCAAGTAAAGAAATTCTAGAGTAACCCACTACTCTTTGCAAGATATGGTCCATCTTGGGCAACGGGTAGTGGTCTTTTAGAGATACCTGGTTTAAATTTCTCAAGTCTACACACAATCTTATCTCTCCTGTTTTTTTCCTGGTGGGAACTAAGTTAGACACCCATTCAAAGAACCTGATTGGTGCAATGATACCTGCTTCAAACATTCTCTTTATTTCTTTTTCAATCAAGGGAAGAAGCATGGGGTTGATTCTTCTAAGTTTCTGTTTGAACGGTTTTTGATTTGGTTTTAAGGGAATGGTATGTTGGATTATTGAGGTGTCATAGGACTTCAAGTCCTCATAACTCCACGCAAATACATCTTGGAATTCTTTGAACAAATCTACATATTTCAGTTTTTGGTCAGGAGGGCAGATTTTTGGACAACTTAATCATTCTGGGATTCTCTGCTATTCCTATGTTGTGTTCTTCTATGGCAGCATTCAAAGGTTCCATCTTGGGCTTTTTGGGCACATCATTGTCGTCAAACATGTCTTCCAAGGGAGTAAGGCAGGAGGGTAGAACATTACTCTTCAAATCAATAAACTCATCCTCCGCTTTGGCTGTTCCCTCTAAACAGATTTGTTTCAACTATTCTATGTTTGTATGGTTAAAAATAGTTGGGTTAAGGATTTGTTTAGCTGTTGCAGCTTTACAGTCGGGTGGTTTTCTTCTGCTAACTGTTGTGAGTCGGCCATAGCATCCATGTCAATGTTTGTGTTGGAAAATTCATCCTCCAGAGTTAAGAAATTGTTGATCTGGGCATCATTTTGAAATACCTGCCAATCCTTGACATTGTTGGGGACCGAAGGTCTATGTTTTATTTTAGCGGTGAACTGGTGATTTGGTTCAAAGGGAAGCTTTCATGTGCTAGCAAAGGTTGCTAGACTATGGGCATGAATATTATGATCACGTGGAATTTTGGCAAGCTTGAATTCACTGAAGGCATTGAGTAACTTGGTGGCAGCAGCTCTGTAAGCTCTCATTCTACTATCATTAGCGACAAAGTTACCCTTTATTTGTTGTATAATCAAGTCAGAGTCACCTAGGATGGAGACTTTAATAGCTCCCAGGATTTTGAGCAACTTAAGGCCTAAGAGAAGGGATTCATACTCTGCCATGTTGTTTGTACATCTGAAATTGAGTCTATAGGCATGGCATTGTGCGTGATTATCATGAGTATTGTAAATCCACACTCCAGCCCCTACTCCTAACTTGTTAACCGAACCATCAAACCCCAAATACCATATGATTTCTTTTTTGAAGTTTGTATTGAGAGTTTCAGTTGTTTGAGGATCGAGTAGATTTACCATCTCTGTTTCGGCATTTTCTTTTTGTTGTTTGTTGGTTGCCTTGGCTGTTGAGACAATTTCATAAGTGTTGGCAACTGATTCCTCATTGATGTACGTTCCTCGTTCCAAAGATAATAGCTTATCGTCAGTCGGAGGGCTCGTGTTATCATTAAATAAAATAAAAGAATCCATATCAGAATGGATTGAGTATATTGGAAAATTTTGGGGCCTTTCCTCACTGCTTACCACATATTTCATTAATGTTTCTCTATATAATCTCTTTGGTTTCCCAAAGACAGATATAGTGGCATAAGAGAGGTCAAGTTGAAGGGATCCTTGCAATTTGGCTCCCCATGATCTCGATAGGAGCATGCCATACTTTGTGGGAATGTCGGCAACTACTACGTCCATTAAAATTGTCTTGTTGGCGAATTGGACTAGAGAGACACAAAGGTATTTGATCAAGCCTAAACATTTGACTTGACTTGAATCAAAGGAATACAAATCTTTGTATGGCCTTGTGACATTCAGGTTCAACCTTTTCATTACAGCTTTGGGCATAAGGTTATGTGAGGCACCTGAGTCAAACATAGCATTATGCAGTATTTTGTCATGTATGTGCAGACTGACATAAAAAGGTGGAACATGTCCATATGTTGTTTTTCCGTTAACTTCTAGACCAAATAGTAGTTCAGGGGTATCATCTAAAACGTTTACATTATCCCTTATTTCTGGTAATTGAAGTGACCTTTGAATTTGTTGTCTGTATACGTCATGTTTGGCAAGTTCTGAGAGGGGAATGGAAATCTTGAGTTTTCCAATCTCTACTTCTAAATTGAATGGTTTTTCCAATGAGCTTTTGGCGTTGACAGTGGCGAATTTCTCTTTCTCAGGCATACTCTCTATGTTATCTCTTGGAGTATCTATGTCATGATGTATGACAGTTTGTGGTATTTCTG
Organism: Pinus taeda; assembly: GCA_000404065.3. Lineage (NCBI taxonomy): Eukaryota > Viridiplantae > Streptophyta > Pinopsida > Pinales > Pinaceae > Pinus > Pinus taeda. Next base: position 13,820 of record APFE030887470.1, on the reverse strand, counting down.
TTTTGGGAATATTTTTGGGAGTACTATTCAGATGTTCTTTTGGGAAGGAGGGAGGTAGGGATCGATCAACAGGAGAGTGTGTATCTGCTACATCCTCCACAGTTACCTGACGAGGGTTTGGGACAGAGCTGTCAGCTGGTTGATTGTTAGTGATATTTCCTTTACTTGTTTTGAGCTGTTCACTACCTTTTGTTCTGCTAGATGGGGGAACATCAATGGTCCTTGTTCTTAATTGGTATTTCTTGTGTACCTTGTACACCGCGGTATCGTAGCCTTGTTTAAAGTCGAAGGACTCTCCCGACTTGGTGTGAAATTGTTTTGCATTAGGATATGGTCGGTCTTCTTCCGTAAGAAAGATTTGTTGTTCGTTTTCTGAATCTATCAGGTTCATATGAGTCCCATCTGTGGGCTCAGCGGATGTAGATGCCTCCGCATAGTTTTCTTGAAAAGGAGGCCTAATATCATGGTCAGGACTGGCCCTTCCAATGTTTGTGTTTTGAGTTTTTCTGAAGTTCGGGTTCCTGATGGCGTTGCGCTGTTGACCTTCCCATGAAGTTTTCCTCTCAACATTGTCTACTCTGTCACCCAGCCTGTGGATGCCACTGATGATAGCATCTAGCTTCTTATCGAAGGTTGAGGGTTCTTCTTTGAAAGTGGTTCTTCTCTCAGTTCTAGCTCTGTTTCTTTTAGCAATTAGGTTTGCTTCCACACTAACAGCGACATCTTGCATTTCTGCAAGGCTTTGAGGGGCTCCTTCCCTTAACTGATATGCCATCTCAACATCAAAGCCATCTGGGAATTTGTACAACGCGAGATTAGATGGAGGTCTTAAATTTTGTGGTATTGCATTGTAAACATTGTTAAATCTTGCACAGTAATCCAAAACTATTTCCTGAAGTCCTCTTTTGATAGTATCATACTCCGATAGTATGTGTAGGGGATCTTTCTTTTTCTCCCATCTGTTAATAAATGCTTGGTATAAGGCTTCCGAGTTTAATATAGAATTGGGTGCAAGTGCCCTAAACCAGGTTCTGACATCACCGGTCAAACTTTGGACAAAAATTTTCATTCTTACACTCTCATCATCAATTTCATAACTCTCGAAATAATCCTGCATTTTCTTTGTATGCTGTAGGGCAGTGCAGGAGGTTGCACCATCAAAATAGGTAATTTTTGACTGGTAGTCTTGAGGCATAGCCCCGAGATTAGCAGGAAGTAAGGGCACATACGTAGCCATGATGATGGGGATAAGTGGAACAACTAGGGCAGCGGGGATAACAGGAACAACCGGGGTAGAAGGAGTAGTGGTAGTAATAGGAGTATGGGATGGAGGTTTAAAGAAACTGCTTGGAGAAGGAGGTGATGAACCAGGGGAACTTGGGGTTGACTAGAAAAAAACTTTGACAGGGGTTGGAACACTGCTTGGCTGAACTGTTTCAGGACTCGCAGCAGTTGGGTCTTCTTTTTTCTTTTGTTTTCTAATGATCTTAGGGATCAAATTCAGATTTTCAACATCTGCTGGGCTATTTGGATTAGGATTTGATCGTGTATTACGCGTTTTCTTCTTAGGAGCCAGTTTCTACTCTATTTTTCGGGACTTTTTTCTAAAACACAACAACACAGGTCGGCCAAGACCTTCATAGGTCGGTTTCTTCCTCTGTGGGGCTACAGACTGGTTTAGTGAATTTATCTGAGGAGGTCCCTAGTGGAGTCACAATTATGATATCACTCAGGTTGTCCCTAGGTTCCTGTAGGGATACAGCCGAGGTAACCACAAACCAATCTTTGGATTGCAGGTTCTAGCCCACCTGCAATCAGAGAGGGCTCTCTCTTAATGATTCAACTTTGTTGATGATTTTAGGCTAGTTTTTGGCTCAAGGGTTTTTGTTTGTGTTTGGATGGAAGGGAATGCTTCCAGGCAGAGAGGCAATTTATGAAGTGATAAGTTTCAAACCATTGGGCATGAAGTCGCGGGTTAGGATTATCAGTGCGTCTTTCTGGTCATAAGAGAAATAATGAAGCAGGATAGCTGTTCATAACACAATCTTCAGACTAATAGGGTGAATGATATGTAAGGAATGAGAGGCACTTAAGAATCTTTCATTTAACTTAACAGAGGGAAAGATGATCTCTATCTAGGGGCAATGAAGAATCCCTGGATAACTATCTTGGTTTAAGGAAAATATGAGCCATACAGAATTCATATTTGTGCTTAAACAGAAGAAAACATAAAGAAACAATAGAAATTGAGCATAGAGTGTATTTAAACAAATTCTAAGCTAATCTTTCTTTCTGTTGTTTAAGAGCGTAATTCATGAATAAAAACAGAGGTAAGAAACACTTATTGAGTTATGCACAGCACGAGAATTCCATAGTCAGTCTTTAACCAGTAAAACACAATGAACAATCCATTTCTCCAAGGCTCATAAGCAGTCTTTGAATATAGAAACTTATCAGACATGACAGTGTGAGTCTCTCCCGGAGAAAAATCAGCTGGAGATAGCTTGTCAACTAATCAACCCACCAACTAACCCACCAACTAACCCACCCCCTAAACCTAAACTTGTGCCAAAATTAAGTGCAAGTAAATATCTATTGAAATTGTGTCAGAGGTAGCTGATTCAAAAGGAGTGCAATGTGGCCCTTCGAGCCTCGATGCAGTACTGCTGGAATAACTGTGCTTTGGGATCTGTAGTTCTATTCTGGTGCGAGTTAAATGTGTAATAACCATGATTTGAGAGTTTTGAGTGGCCTCGCCCTCTTTCTTTGACTTTGCTGGAACGTATTTAATTTTCTCCTACTTTGGGCTGTTGTTAAGATCTTCACTGATACTCTTTGCTGCTACATTGATTGTCTCCACCGCTTGTTGATACTCTTTGGCATGCTTTCTCCCTGTAGATTTGATCTGATACTCTTTAATCTCTATCTCTGGTCTCTTCCTTTCTTTGAATTCGGTTTAATTCGGCAAAATCGGGTAATTTCGGGCTTTTTCAGCTCAAAACGGGCCAAGGAATCAAAATATTCCCTAAAGATTCCCCAAAACGGCCTATTTCCCGTAGCGATGTGCGATTAGCGCTTCGCCCTAATCGCGCATCGAAAACTGCCTCTGTTTCTTGTTCCGGAGCTCCGAAGCACGATTTTTCCTCTTGCGCGAATTTTCAGTTTTCTGGATGCTGACGTCAGCAGTGCGGCTGATGACATCAGCCAGGTGACATGGCAGGGTGGCTCATACTTTAATGTGGTGCGATGAATTTCTTCCAATGTGATCGCAATATCTCATCGGCGGGGAACGAGAAGGGCTTTATTTGGAAATGCGATGCTTGCGACTGCCGATCGTCGATATCGCGATATCGAATCGCGCAACAAAGGATGGGGCATGACTAGGTGGTGAAAATATTGCGATATGGTGATGCGAGATGGCTTACTAGGATCTGCAAAGTGTTAAGGGAATCAGCAAGGGTCTATTGTGGTCGGAAGGAGTGAGTATGTGCGTCAGAAGGGCACTTGAGGCCTCGGAATGGGTCTGATAACCAAAAAAGGAATTTTATACTTTGGAAGGAGTCTCTTGCATTTGGAAGATGGTTTGAAGGGGCAGCATGAGGGCTCTTGCCAAGTTTCAGACAAACTGAGCAATTCACGGGGTACTTATGGTTATTTTTCAACCAGGGGGAGGGATATTTACATAAGGGGTTTATTTACATAGTTTTAGTATGGGGATAGGGAAAATATAAGGAGTTAAATAATAATGTCAGTGGTTAATATGGAGATGATAAGAAAGCGCTAAGTTTTTAGAGATCTTAGGCTTGAAGAGGGGAGATAGAACCTCATAGAGAGAGTATGGACTTTCTTTGAGTGAAGTAGATCTTCACCCAAGCTAATGACATGAAAATGGTGAAACTAAGAGGTATCAAGCAGATCTTGACCTCTTTTGGGGAAATTAGTTAATGATTTGGGGGAGATGGAGAAAGGGAGTTAGTTATGCTTGTTTTTGAGTTTTTCCACATAGAACTGCCTGGTGATTGTGTACTGAGTAGAGATGACACCTTGAAAACATGGAACTAATCAGCAATTAAGATTCTGCAACCTCAAAACTACCTACCCAGCCTACATACGTAACATTTTTTCTTCTTTTGGTTTGGGTGCACTTAGACTTGCAGACCCATCATTTTAATTTCTTCTTTTTATACTTTCCTATCTACAAACTACCCTTTTTCCTTCCAAGGGCCCAGATTAAGCAGTTGGGCTCCTTTGATTCTCTACCTATCTAAGAATCTGCCATGATTAAGCTGTTTGGACAGATTTTCATCCTCTATATTCTAAAACAGGAAATTGAAACCTAGGGAGACCAATATTAAGCAGTTTGAACCTCCCTTTAGCTGAAAATTGTACAAAACTGAATAACTTCTCAAAATTTGGAAAGCAGTTTGATGAACTTTGAGTAGCCTTCTTTGCTTGGTGACTGTTTAACAAATATGGAGCATTGCAGCATGCAAAGTATGACATATTTGGTCTGTAAAATGTCAATCATGAAATATGAGTAACCTATTGCAGCAGGAGGCTAACAGGGGCTCCACTTGGGGATGGCTTTTCCTTGTGAGAAGCCAAGAACAGCAGGTCAGATTGCCTTGTTTCTTTTGCTATGGTTGTGCTTTTAACTTGTTAGTGCTGACTGTTGGATTGATTTGAACTTGGTAACAGCTCTTTCCTTCACTTGTGTTGTTGTTAAGCTGCAAAGCGCTACCTGCTTTCTTCTGCGTGCTTCAGCATCATGGGTTTTTACAAAAATCAAAATACGGTATATACAAATATTCTATGTATAGAATAAAACACCACCTGCTCTTTTCAATCAAAAGGATCATTGTAGTGCTTTAGCATTCGGCCATTGACATGGCCTTCTTCAGCTGTGCTGCCATCTGGAGATTTGAGAAAATAGGTATTATT
>APFE030887463.1:3691-14879 GCA_000404065.3 Pinus taeda | reverse complement strand
ATATGCACTCTTATGACACGAGTAAAATGCAAATGATAGGTGGCAAGACGACTTGACTGGATTATTCGATGACAAGTCCAACCAGCTCTGTAGTGTGGTCCGCGTTGTGAAGGAGGGGTGGAGGTGTTTCCCACCGTGTATCCTCTGAAACCTGGAATCGTGGGGATGACAGCTGAACGCTCCCCCTAGACGTGTGATGACGATTGCCAGTTGCCTGCTGGGGGAAGTTAGGTCGATGTATTCGACACTCCCACCATGATGGTTTTATCAGAGGTTAGTATGGCCGCTTCCACTGATAAAGCAGCAGAGGACAGATAGGGTGGGAACGGAAGTAGGCCAGGGTGGATAGGAGGATATAGATCAGTTGGAGACTCTTGATGGAAAGAAATGTCATTGTCAGACTTATCCGATTTCATTGCTATAACTCTCTCCGGTTGCTATGCTTTCAAACTCCTTGCATGTTTTCATTCTAACTTCGGACGAAGTTTTCTGAAGGAGGGGTGTATGTAATGCCCCACTTAAATCTTATCCTACAAATTTTGTTAATGTTTACATTATCTAAAAATATTGAGAAATATAGGTCTAATATAAAATTTATGATTTCCATTATTTAAATTCTCCACTTACCTTCTCAAATTGAATATTGGGTAGAATTTGGTCTCTTTCCATTATTTCAAAATGTATGTATTCATTTCACATTACCCAATGTACCCTCACATTTATTAAGGAGAAGACATTGTCCTCTCCATGTAATTACATTTCACATTCCCCCATGTACCCTCACATTTTTTTGGGAGAAGACATAGTCCTCTCCAACTCATTATCAATATAGATATTCATTTCACATTACTCAATGTACCCTCACATTTATTAAGGAGAAGACATGGTCCTCTCCATGTAATTACATTTCACATTCCCCAATGTACCCTCACATTTACTTGGAAGAAGACATAGTCCTCTCCAACTCATTATCAATAAATATATTCATTTCACATTACCCAATGTACCCTCACATTTACTAAGGAGTAGACATGGTCCTCTCCATGTAATTACATCTCACATTTCCAAATGTACTCCTAGCTTACTTTGGAGAAGAGAAGTCAACTATAGGGATGGGTGAGAAGTGAATGACATTAATGAGAGGTGGTTGAGATGGAGAAGGAAAGGAGGGTATAAAAAGGGAAGGGGGAAGGGAGAAAAGGGGGGGAGTTTTTGGGAGGTCTTGCTTATGATTATGGGGGTTGGTTGTGATTGTTTGAACTTGTTATGATTTTGGGAGACCTTGGAAACCTATGGAGGTTTCTTGGGTTTGAGAGGAGGAAAATATTGTTATATAGTTTTGCACATTCTTCTTGAGGACACACTATATCTAGTTGGACTTGGGCACGGAGGGCTAGGGAACCTGTGGAGGTTTCCTGGGCTAGGAATTTGTTTCCTAGTTGGCTGGGTGGTAAATCCGGTTGGGTCGGTGTGAAGGAGTGTTCAGCTGGAGCTATACGACAAAGGTATCATCATCAAACGCCGGAACATGTATTTTTCCATGAACTACTCTTGTTAAGTTGATATCAATGGAATGCTCATCTTAATTCATGTTGCTTATGATAAAAAGATAAGATGTTAAATGTTTAAAATTTTGTGAGAAGGTCAACAAGCTCCTTTTATTACTTGCAAATAAACAGTAAATTAGATCTGTTAGCGTATAATAGGTTGAGGCTCTAATGGTTGGAATCGGGTTCCTACACTTGCAAATCAACAATAAAATAGATCTGTTAGCGTATAATAGGTTGAGGCTCTAATGGTTGGAATCGGGTTCCAAATGAGTTGCGCTTTGGAGAACAACAATCTATTATGCCTTCCCACTGATATGGAACTATTCATTATCTATGCTCAAGGAGTAAGCCCGAGGGTGGTGATATGGCCAATGGAGATGCAAGACTGTCTCGAAGAAGCATTGCAGGAGACACAGAGGGAGTAGCAGAATGAAGTACATCATTCATAGGAAGGTGAACCACAGAGCCTAGGCAGCGCGTATTGCTGCACTGACGAGTGATTTGGGACGAGTCACAATGATTGTGTTGGAGGCCTGTTGGGTAGAAGAGGTCTTGCGTAACAGTTTTGGGGCTTAAAGCCTCTAAGTTAGCATAATAATATTATGAATCTCCAAATTATGTGGAGCGCGAAATGTAATAGATCAATTCAAAGGGTTGTCCACCCAAGAAAGAATATAGAATAAAAGGAAGTAAGTCAACCTGCCGTATAAATAGAGAGAGGCTCTAAGGGTAGAAGGCAGTTTTTGGGTTTTGATGAATCTTAGTGATATGGGTTTGTGAAGAGAATATTTTCTGTGTTTGTAAGTCAGAGTCAAGGCTGTCGGTTAGTAGATAGAGGCTTTGTACCTATGTGTGCAGAGGCCTGGTAGAGTCTGCAGCACTGTGTCCAGACCCCTACAGCTGAGAGTGTAGGGAAAATATGGTTAAATTAGAAAGAAGATCAATAAAGATAAGAATTTTTGAATCATTGTGTTTTTTCTTGCTGATTTGTTTATTGCTTATATTTCTAAATCTATGCATCATCTATTATAATTGCACGCATAAGGTTTTATGTTTAAATGTTTGCTTAAAGACTCTAATAAAAGGTTCAGATCTGTAATACATTGGTTAATATGATAGTGTGTCTGTGTGGATCTACGCGAGAGCCGATAATAGTACCTAGTGGTGCAAGGCCATAGAATGGTTTGTGACCCCTGCAAACCACATCAAGACATCCCAAGGGTGCGGAAACCTGGTTCCAGCACCCTCCCCTGCTACCTCAGGTGAGACCTCAGTCCACGCTCTGTGGGCTATTACCAAAAGGGCCAGTAGCTGTGGGGTTTGTTTGGCTAAATAACTCTTTTGAACCTGGGTCAAGGCCCAATAAGCCAACACCTAGTCAACCCTACAAGTTGACTTTTTAGTTGTTTGCCAAAATCTTTAGAACGTGGTATATTTCACATACATTGTTTGATTGATGTGATTCAAGCATCGTTGAAATCCAGACAAAAAGATACACGATTTGCTGCTTTTTTTAGCATTTTTGGGAACTTTTAGTTTTAAGCATATTTTTGATCCACTTGATCAGCAAGGCAACTTTGGCCTGCTTGAAAAAAGTGCACTACCAACCTCCATTTCAAGGCCAAATTGAATGATTTAAAGTAGAGAGTATTTTTTTACTCATAAGTAACATTAACACAATTAAGTTTTTCTAATTTAGTGATCTAAAGGTCGAAGTTAATGTAAATGAAAGTGGTACAACAATCGTAGTTCATGGTGTCCTCCCAAAAGTGTCAGCAGTTTGTGAACAACAGAAACATATTGGAAGCAAATTAGTGTGTAAATTACTAATTAAATAATATATAGTTTTAGTCAATCATATTGGTGAAGAAATGAAGCAGGGGCACGCATTTTAGTGAAGCAAAGATATTGTGTTCTACTTCACAAAAATGCATGCCCAACCTTCATTTCAGGGCCAAATTGAATGATTCAACTTGAAGAGTATTTTTTTAATCATAAGTAACATTAATGCATTTAATTTTTTTTAATTTAGTGATGTAAAAGTTGAAGTTAATATAAATGAAAGTGTTGCAACAATCACAGTTTATAGTGTTCCACCAAAAGTGTCAAGAGCTTGTGAAAAAGAGAAATTTACTGCAATCAAATTAGTGTGTAAAATTAATAATTAAATATTATACAATTTGAATCAATCAAATCTTCCATGGAATGAAGCCTAGGTGTGCATTTTAGTGAAGTAATGCAATTTTGGCCCACTTCATAAAAATACACGCCTAACATTCATTTCAAGGCCAAATTGAATGATTCAACTTGAAGGGTATTGTTTTACTCATAAGTGGCATTACTAGAATTAAAGTTTTCTAATTTAGTGGTATGAAGGTTTAAGTTAATATAAATGAAAATGTTGTAGAAATCATAGTTTAGGGTGTTCCCATAAAAGTGTCAAGAGTTTGTGAACAACATAAACTTACTAGAAGAAAATTGGTGTGTAAGATTACTTATTAAGTAGTATATAATTTGAATCAATCATATTTGCCAAGAAATGAAGCCTGTGCATGCATTTTGGTGAAGCAAGGAAATTTTGGCCTACTTCAAAAAAATTCACTCCCAACCTTCATTTCAAGGTCAATATTAAATTATTCAACTTGGAGAGAATTTTTTTACTTACAAGTAACACTAATGCAATTAGATGTTTTTAATTTTCACATATATATTATTGTTGTTCAAGAATACTCCAAATTGCACAGGTTTCATAGGCTAATAGGTAGGGCTTGTGTGCCTCAAATAAATGCACACCATGTCCTATAATTAATTGGTAGTGATATAATGACCATTCCATCCTATGGGTTTGCAAAATTGTACCTCGGTCTTGTGGTGTAACAATGCCCTAATGGGACTTAGTATTGTGGTGTATCAACACCCTAATGGGGCTCACTCTTGTGGTGTAACAATGCCCTAATGGGAATCATTTCATCTCTAATGTAAATTGATACTAACTAATATTAATTTTCATGGTGATACTTTAAACTTATAATACTAGTAAATGATCAACACATTCTGATATAGGAATGGGTAAATTATTCTATAGTACTCAAGCATACAAGAGCTCTAAACTTACTTTTAAATAGAAAAGTGAAATTTATTGATTTTCATGGTTGACTAGAAATTTTCACATTCACGAGAACACTTGCTAAGCAACGAGACAACGCCTTATTCAAAACATTATGTGATTATTCTTACACACGGATGTTTATCCAATCTGCTGACATTCACCTCTAACATCACAATACTATTGGTTGGTTTCTAATATAGGCTTGAATTTTACATCTAAGAGCACTATTTCCATCACTTTATGTCTTCAAGGGTTAATAAATGGCGTCATACTCCATTATTTATTGTTGTGTAAATATTAAGAATTCAACATTCTTGAAAATTCGTCTTTGAACAATCTGGACATCGACGATTACAAATCTTCAAATGCATGTTGATCTGAAATAAGTGGGGATCTCATTCATTTTTTCTTGGTGAGGATGCCTTAAATCTAATCAATGAACTATAATTATTGGTTGTCCCAAATTGCAGTGAACTCCTCATCTCATAACATGTATGACATATTTTCCCTAGTATCATTATGCAATGAGTAGGTGTTGACAACTCATAATAAGCATAATATATTATCATGTAGCATTTTCCTTACTATTGGAAGTTGTGGAGAAGTATGTAGATTTACCATCAACTTTCAAGTTTCAAACTCAATTTCTTATACCTATGTACATTCACAATATGCTTTGGAAGTTGTTAAGGGACCATGTAGATGAAATGTTGACAAGGAAACACTTGTAGAGTCATTAGTGGCTTTCAAGCTTCAACCTCATAAACTCTGATAACAATCCTTTGTTACCTTGTAAATTTTAATGCCTGAGAATAGGTGCTTACTAGTAATATTATATATATATATATATATATATAAGATGATGGGACTTATTAAAACAATAATGTATTTATGTGTTTATGAACCTTTATGATGTAGGCCCAAATTAGACTTGCTTAAATTCCCACAATGCCTAGTCTTGTTTTCCTAAATACCAAGGTACTTCCTTAAACCATTAAGGGAAATAATCCCTTTTAAATAAATATTCAGTGGGAGGCTTTTCTTCTATAATTAGGATGACTTAATATAGGTGGAAGGAGGAAACATGGTTAAGTTTTATACCCTTTAAAATAATCCAAACCACGCTTTGATCCTTATACAAATCCACCCATTCTTCTCTTGTTCTCATTGACTGTGCACACATGAATGGCATCGAAGCTCTATTTTTTAGCTCCACTGCCTTAGAACCAAACCCTGTGTCCTCGTGTATAAAAGGCTTAGACACTTATGAGCCCATAACTTTTGTTAAAATGGCATTCCTAAACCCTCTAGGCTATAACATTAAGGTATGGCCCATGTTTAGTCAATTTAGTATGTCCTAAATTGCTATTTAAAATGTCAATCCGGGAGTCGTAAACTAATGAAGTGAAGTGCACTGTATGTGCAAGATAACCTTTTCCTTAGTCTTTTGTCGTTTTTGAGTTTTTAGTTTGTTTTTGGGTTTATCTTCTGTGGATTCCCTAGTGTGAGATGGCGAAATTGAAAATTAAGTGTGAATGGTAATGATGATTTTTACAATGATTTTCCAACCTTAAAAGTTCAAAAAGAAAGTTTCTAAACTGACTGTAATGAAATCAATTCTCAAAAACAAGTAAATGCATCAAAACAATGAACTAGTGACAATGGCTCAGTATCCTTACTGCTGTGTGAAAAAGAAAAAAAATCTGAACTTAAAGCATCTCAAAGACTGAAAGTAAAGCAACTAAATCACACTACTTCAACCTATATTCTGACCCTTCACCTTTCGACTCAGTCTGGCTACAGGAAGTGATCATAAACAAGCCGAGCATTATGATATCTAAATTAGAGGAAATTAAATTGCATAAAAGGAAACTAAGATTTAACTACTCATTCATATTTCAACTCTTGAAAATGACATAAGTAATTCAATCTCTAACTTGCAAGAAATCAAACTAGATCACACTACTTCAAGTAATATTATGATTCCTTACTAATTGAGTCGCTTGGCTATAGAAAGGAAATCATAAACAAGTAAGTAATATGATGTCTAAATGGCAGAAACGTAATCAAGCAAAACAAAACTTGAAAGAAGTGACAATGTTGGAATTAAACTTAATGAATAAAAGTCAGCAGCAAGGACAAGATGATCTCATGTCAGTAGCTATCAAAAACATGTAAATGTGCCCGGGCTACGTACAAAAACCTGTAAAGGAAACACTGATCATCTTAACAGTTATGAAGAGAACATGAAATATGGACAGTGATGAACATTATAACAACATAAAATATGTACAAGTAATGACTACAAAAAGGAGTAAACAAAAGCAAGTAAGAAACTATACAAGCTTTGGTGTACAGGGGCCCTCTGTCACCTCAGCTAACCAACTACTTATTCACAAGTTGGATTCAGGAACGCTGTCTTCTCATGTATTGAATTGCAGAAATAAAGTAAAAGAAAATACAACACAGTGGGATGAAACAACAGTCAAAATTACAACTTCCAGACTAACTGTTCAGCGTATATCAACGCGTTATTTATAAGTGCAAATGCTAATAACTAATTCCTAGATTTGTGCTGCCAAGAGACACGTAAATCTCCACGGCCTAAGATTTAGCGTGATGGTCATTACAGCAGTTGAGTTCATGGAGTGGTGGCTGCTTGATTCGGTTCGCAGGCTAGTCGACAGTTGTGCCAGTACCTCCAAGAATGAAGGATCGTGCCACGCAATCCTTCACATCTGCCAAACCAAAGCCGTGCCACCGCAAAATTCCTCATTTGGCCCTTCCTTTGACCGTCATTGACCATGACTATTTATGAGCGATTTGGTTGATCTGAGAGGACACACTCCATGTACACGTCACCTGCATCCTTCCCATGTGGCTGGTTTCTCCATTGGACACTTGTAGCATAGCTTTTGACAAAATGGTTGTGGAAACTCAGGCTGGCTGTAGAAAGTGACAAGTTTCCGCAGCTGTTGAACAAAAAATCTAAACCAAACAACAGTTAGAAACATAGTTAGGAAACCATTTCATAAGCTCTTTTTAGCCTAATATGCAATGGTTTGACAGCTGGGTGGATAAAGTAAATGGAAAAAGAAGGTTGAAAGGGTATATAGGGAAGTGCAGGTTTGGGACTCAACATACCCCCACTGTGAAGGTGTTGCATGTCCTCATGCAACCAAAATTTAGACATTCTCCTCTAGTCCATGTGTTCTGATGCTTCTGCTAGGACATCTAGCCCTCTTTTATTCTTCTTTGGTGCCACCACCATCCTTGGTTTCCTTATTAGACATCTGAATTTGAGATTAATTAAGGCTCTGCTCAACTTTTTGCACTTTTTCTTCAGTTTCTTGTTTTTCTTTTGCCATAGTCCTAAATGAAGCATGTTGTTATCATGAATAATTTTATCTACTTTGCTCTATTCCTTGAGTGTTTCATTTTCCTGCTTGATATGCCTACTTAGGACTTCTAATTCAAACACCTCCTGTTTTAAGGACTGAACTTGTGCATCTAGTGGCAGAGTGGTACTCAGACCTGTAGCTGATTTTTCCAATGACTCCAAGTAGTCATATACCTTTTGTTGATTGGGATATATTTCAGGTGTCTTTCTTGGACTGAGCTGAAAATTTGGTGGAGGAGGAGGAGGACTGCTCTCTAGCTCTGGCCGAAAAGGGCTTTCATTATGTAGGGGACTAGTTTCAATACTTGGTTGAGGACTAGGTGAAGTACGACCAGCTGGAGTTTTCTCCGGTGTTTCTCCACCCAAGTCAATGAAGTGGGGCCGTTTTATTTGTGTTTTATTCCACTTCCCTCTTAACCTGTGGCTTCTCCCCAAGACTGGTGGACTAGTACTCTTTTCTCGTATACTTTGTTTCCCTTTTTCCTTTTTCTTTGCTATAGCAGCCTGAAGATGTACTAATCTTTCTGATAGTGGTTGGTAATCCTCCTCTATGGATGGCTTAGGTGATTGGTAGATTTCTTGGATGGTCCTTTTACCTTTATCTTTCCTCTGTTTCTTGTCTTTAATTCTATTTTCCTCTTCTTGTTGACCAACTTCTTGAGTTTTTGTAGTAGGGGAGTCTTGGATTTGAGTGCCTTTTTCTCTCCTCCTACTTTTCCTTGGTGCCTTTGGTGTATTACTTTCAGAGGCCACAACTGGCTCTTGGAAGTAGTTTCTTATCAATAATTTTTCCCACGTATCTTTGTTTTTCTTTAGTTGGTCCTCAATGAGAATTTTTACAAGTCCATGATGGTATAGATGAAGTTCTATATTGCCTATGTGTTTTTGGACTGTAATACTCATTTTTTTCAAACTTAACAGCAAGAAATAAGGTAAATTAAGAGTCTGATTCTCTAAGAAATTCAGCAGCAGTCTAGCATGGTACATGTACATCGAACCAAAGCGGCCCCCACAAGTGACAAATTTTTGGATAACTAATAGCGTACTAGCCCATTCTTCCTTCATTGCATGAACAGGTATTCCTTTAGTAAACACAGTGGTGTCCATACCTGGGTTTCTTATCATAATCCTCCATGCCTGTTCATCCACACTTTTGTTTTTGAACCATCGTTCACCTTCTTGAGGTAAGCCTGTGGCAGTTGCTACTGTTGTCTCGGTCACCGTGGGCTTCAAGTCTCCAATCTCCACCATTTGACCATCGAAAGACTGTGCAAAAGCCTTGGTTACCTCTTTGTTATAGCCTTTGAACTTCTGGATGAAGCGTAACCATTTGGCTTTCCTTAGCAATTCCTTTGCTTGGGGGTAACCTTCTAAATATTTCGGTCCTTCTAGCTCTGCCCTTAGTAATTATCTCATTCCTCTCTCTGTTTTGAATTTCAACCGAGGATACAATTGCGCAAAGGATTTAGCAGAGGGAAAGTAGCTCGGTTGCAGGGTTTGTTGTAAAATGCAGTGGCTGCAACTGGTAGCAGGTAACGGGAATGCCTCAAATTATAGGCAAAACAGAGGGTAGACAAGCACAAATAACTTCACAATTTGAAATGCGTGTATATGAAAGGGAAACTTTTAATGAAATGGTAAGTGAGCGGAGTGGAGATGAGATTTCAATTAACAGCTGCGTACGGGAGATTACACATTTTGATAGATGGATGCGGAAAATGCGGTGGAGAGGAGCCATAAAGGGATTGGTCACATATCATGAGCGCAGGTGGAAAATGAAAGTGCAGTCAAATTGAGTTTAAACCCGAAAAATCCATCATGAGACTGTTAAGAAATAAATGTATGGTGTGCGGAGTAATATCGTGGGATAGGAGTGGACAATGGAGCTATCATATTGAATCATTGCACATAGTAGAACTTTTCATGGTTTGATAACTATGCATAATCATGACTTTAATTGTTATTTGATAAAAAAATTGCTCATACCTTTGGAACTTTGTCATTTCTTTCCCATAGCCTTTATCCACTGTTCTTTCTTGATGTCTTGGAGATTCTCCATGTCTTCATGGCAATTACTCAATTACACCTGCATTTTCATGGTTTTTGCACTAACATTTTGACTGTGAATTTTTCAAAACAGAGTGGTGGTAGCTGCGGAAATCGTTTCGGGCTGCGGAAATGGTCTCCAACTGCGGAAACGGTCTCCAGCTGCGGAAACTAGAACAACACCCACTTAGCTAAACAAAGGCAGTTAGGAAAGAACTAACTGAGTGAAAGTAGTCCTGAAAGGAGCTTTTATTAATGAAATGAAAATGACATGAATGGAATGGAGTGAATGAGATGGAGATGGAGTGAAATGGCAAATGTGATGGAGTGAAGTGAATGAGATGGGGATGGAGTGAAATGGAAAATGAGGTGGAGTGAAGATCGAAAAAAAAAGGAGAGGAGAGAGATTTTTTTTTTGGAAAATATAGAGTGTCAGGTGCCCCTGATTTTCACTCTGTATTTTCTGTATAAGACTGCCAATCTATGATTGGTTTTCAGGCTTATACAAATTTTTTTTTCTTTTTTTTTTTTTTTTTAACTGAAAGAAACAAAGGCTAGGCTGGTGGGGAAGAAGGATTCTTCTCCACCAACCTTATTGCAGAATTCTCTTGGAACATCTTCACAAATTCCTCTTTTGAGAGTGGCTTAAGATAAATTTTCAATCGATGGCCATTCACAATAAGAGGAGTCTGAAATTCATCAATGGTCTTGATTCTTATTGCTCCATTGTTAAAGACTTTGTCAATTTCGTATGGCCCAAGCCAATGGGTTTGAAATTTACCTTTGAAGTCTTTGAAATTGGAATCAAACAGTAGCGCCCAATCTCCCTCTTGAAACTTTTTCTCTTTGATGTATCTGTCATGCCACTTAGCTCTTTGATGTTGAACTAGATCAGTCCTTAAAATTGCTTCTTGTCTAATCTCATCTAGCTCATTTAGCTGCTTCATTTTGTGCTTTCTGATAGATTCATCCCCAACTGGACTGCCATCTTGAAAGTCTTGACTTGAAACTCAATGGGGAGCAGGACTTCTTTCCCATAAACAAGTTCATAGGGAGAATGTCTTGTTGTATTCCTCCATGTAG
>APFE030887454.1:79606-98045 GCA_000404065.3 Pinus taeda | reverse complement strand
TCCTGCAACTCATAGACCATGATCCATATGTCTAAAAATAGACATAGTCTAAAAATAGACTTTGCGCCAAAACTTGCCGGCGGGACCACTTAGTGGAGGCGACTCCTTTCCACTAAGCTCCATCATCTTGTTGCACATTTTTCAACAGGGTTTGCAAGTGAGAGTGCATATGGTAAAAAACCTGCAGTAGCTTCCAGTTCTTCGACACTTTATCTGGTGAAGTTCCATTGTGAATTTTCTTGGCTTCTCTAATGATCAATTCCAAATCTGCTTCAATGATAGCATTTTGTAAATTTGCCTCCACCGGGATCTCCAAGCATTGTTCTAATGCTAGGAGTTCAACGATATTATTGGTACCCTTTCCCAAGTGGCCATGGAAGATGTATTTTGTTTGCCCCTGATGATCTCTTGTGCCACCCCCAAAGCCAGCTACCCATGGATTGCCCTTAGAAGCTCCATCAATGTTTACCTTAAAGAAGCCCTATGGAGGGGGCTTCCAACTATTGGCCCCTGTATTTATTGTTCTCATTCCCTTTATTCTTCCTTGAGGACTGATGGGCTGTAGTCCCAAATTTAGTATGATATTCTCCTTGTGAGGCAGAGGAGGATCCTTGGGAATTGACCTCAAAAGGATTTTAACTGTTTCTTTAAGCTATTTTAGAATTTGATTGATTATGTGTTGAGGCTCGCTAGCTTTATTTTTGAAGATCCACCTATTACGCTCTTTCCAAATATTCCAAAATGACAAAGCCTGGTACTAGCATCCAAGCTCTATTAATGATCCCATTCCTTGAGAAGTTCTTCCTCCAGTTTTTCAGTGTGTTGGATATGCTAAGACTGTCCCTGTCGGTTTGTTTGAAGATTGAGGCCACCCAATTCCACACCTTAGCAAAGAAAGGGCAGAGGTTGAGAAGGTGTTCAATTTTTTTCTCATGTGAGCTGCAGAGATGACATTTGGAAGGGCCAATGAAGCCTTTCTTTAGTAGGTTCTCCCAAGTTAGGATCTTTGTTTGATGCCCAAGCCAAATGAATAACTTTATTTTCATCTAGTGAGGAGTTTTCCAAAGCTCCTTCCAGACTTGTTCTGTATTCATAAAGTTAAAACCCGTGACTGCCTATTTTGCTTCTTTGAGGTTAAAGTTACCTTCATTGTTCTTCCCCCATCTTAGTTGGTCAGGTGAGGAGGAAACCAGAATCCTCCTATGCTCTAAATCTTGGGTAAGTGTTGGGTGTGGGGCCTGATTATCTTCTATATTCAAAGGTTTCAACCGAATGTATACCCTAGGAAGACTGTACACTCCTCCACGCGGGGGGGTGTTAATCCCCCCTGGCTGGGGGGGTCAGGGGCAGCACCCCCGAAGCTAAAAATAGATGTAAAATTGCCTTGTAAAAGTATAGTAATTTCTAGTCAATCTGGGTTGTTCATTAGGCAGATGATCTGACGGTAGAAGTTATGTTTAATTTAGGGTTTTTTGCCCTAAAAGGCAACCCCTCGCTATATATGAGGGAATTGTATTACGTCTATGTAGATTGGTATTCGAAGTGAGGAAAAGAGAGGAGATTGAGAGCAAAGAGGGAGTTACAGCGGATCTGTTGTAGGTTGTATCTCTTCAATTTGATGGATAATATAATAAAATAAGGACTGGCTGTTTCTTCGTGGACGTAGCCCAAGCTGGGTGAACCACGTATATTTGTGTCTCTCTTGTTTTATGCGTTTTCTGTGTTTATATTTCTACAATATTTTATGTGTTCCACTGCTCTGTAATATATAATTTCCTAACAATAAGAGCATCTTCCTTGGCCTTCAAAGGACTGTCATCACTTTAACCTAGGTCCTTCCATTTTCTCCATTTTACATTATTAATACCATGGTCCCATAAATCTTCTACCAATAACAGACCTTTGCTCTCTGTGTCTCTCTTAAGGGTTTCTAGGTCATTCCTGTTTAGGATGGGTTCCTGTTGCCAACTGTCCTCCAAAAATTGAGCACGGTCCCCTGCTCAGATTTCCCAGAAACAGTGTTGCTAAACAATGCCTTTATTCTTCCAAGCAAGTTTCCAAATGTGTGAGCCCTTAATCTGTCCTAACATTCTGATATGATCCTTTTCCTGCCAATCCTTGGCATACTTTTTTTTCCAAATTTTGACAAAGGGTGCATTCAGCTCCTTGATCCATCTCCACCAGAGCTTAGCTCCTGAAACTGTGCTAAGAGTTTCTGGGTCATGCAGCCCCAATCCGCCATGGCTTTTGGGCCGGCAGAGCTTGTCCCAGGCCACTAAGGCCTAGTTCTTGTTCTCCTCCCCTTTTCCCCACAAAAATTCCCTTTGTATGCCCCTTATCTATTGCTTAATACCTTGAGGAGTAGGGAGAGCTGCAAACATGAAAATGGGAATGGCCTGTAGGACCGCCTATGTGAGCACAAGATTGCCTACTAGGTTTAAGGATCTGCATGTCCATTTTCTGATCTTGTCTTGAAGTTTATTTAAAATTGATTCCCATATTTTCTTGCTTAGAGGTTTGTCAGTAAGAGGAATGCCAATATATTTGGATGGTAGTTGTTCCCTTTGAAAACCAAGAATCCTGGTAATGTTTCTTTATATAGCAATATTGGTATTAAAGAGATTTTTTTTTGATTTGTTGAGGCTTACCTCTGTTCTTGCTGCCATAGCAAAGTCGTTTAGAATGTTTGTTATTTCTCTAGCTTCCCTAACTGTGGGTGTGCCCTGCAGCATAGTATCATCCACAAATTGTTGATGAGTGTTAGCCTCTCTATGTGGGGTGAACTTCATACCCTGAATTTGGCCTTCAACATTTGCCATTTTGATTGCCCTACCTAACCCTTCCATCAGGAGGGCGAATAGGAAAGGTGAGAGTAGATCTCCTTGTCTGAGCCCTTTGGAAGGTGAGAAGGGACGTGAAGGAGCTTCATTAAGTAGAATGGAGAAGCTGGTTGTGGTAACTAGTGCCATAACCCATCTAATCTAGTTTTGGTCAAATCCATAGGCTTTTAGAATATCTCTAATATAAGACTAGCTAAGTTTGTCATAGGCTTTCGCAAGTTCCAATTGAATGATCATGCTTGCTTGCTTGTTGCATTTAAGAGAGTGTACCACCTCATGTGCTTGGATGATGTTGTTGAGAATTTGTCTTCCTTCCACATAGCTTGTTTGCTCTTCCGAGATGAGGGAAGGTAGCAGGGGCTTGAGTCTATTAGCTATCACTTTGGAAATAATTTTATACACCACAGTGCATATCGCTATGGGTTGAAATCCATCCGGAGTCATAGCATTTTCCTTTTTGGGGATTAAAGTTATGAAGGAGGCATTCAGTGCTTTCAGAACCTTTTTGGATTTTCTCGAGTCTTCCACAACCTCGAGGATGTCCAGCTTGACTGTATCCCAGCAGGCTTTGAAGAAGTCTACATTAAATCCATCTAGGTCTGGTGCTTTTCCACTTTGCATTTCCTAAATCACCTCACTGACCTCCTCTTCCAAGACTGGTCTGTTGAGATTGTGGTTGTCTTCTCTGGTGACCAACTTGGGAATATACTGGGTGAATTGATTAATGAGCCTAGATCTATCCTCCAGTGGCTCCTTTGCAATATTGGAGAAGTGTTGAACTAGACTCGATTCCATGTCCATGTGAGTTACAAGCTCAATATCTTGAGAATCCTTAATCTTTGTGATTCTATTGTGTGCCCTGTGTGCCATAGTGGATTTGTGAAAGAACTTTGTGTTTCTTTATCCCTCTTTGATCCATTAAATTCTAGATTTCTGTCTCAAAAAAATTTCCTCTTGCAGACAACGATCCTCCCAATCTTCCTGCAGAGAGTTAGTTAGTTTTTTCCTCTCTTCATTAAAGCCTTCTATGATATTGATCTGATTGATTCCTATAATTTCTGCTTAGTTTCTATTCTGGCCTTGAGGATATCACCAAATTCCTTTTTGTTCCAAGCTTTAAGTTTGGATTTAATATGTTTGAGTCTCTACTAGAGCATGAACATTTTGGTACCCTAAATATTAAATCCTCTTTCCACCATTTGTCAATGTTACTAATGAAATTGGTGTGAGAGAGTCAGGCATTTTCGAATCTGAAGGGCCTATTTCTCGGAGTGACCATAAAGGTAGCTTCTAGCTGAACTGGCTAGTGATTCGAACCTCCAAAGGGCATAATGGCAGCGGTGATGGCTGGTCCAGTAAGGAGGAGATCCTCAAAAATAATAAATCTGTCAAGTTTGGAAGCCACTTGAGAAGCCCCTCCCCTTTTATTGTTCCAAGTGAAGGTTCCATTTACAGTCTCAGTGTCCACTAGTCCCGTGTTCCTAATGAAATCTTGAAAGGCTTCAGAGTCTCTGCCTAACTGTCTAGTGCCTCCTTTCTTTTCCAAAAGAGATCTTATCATATTGAAATCACCTGCAATTATCCAGGACATATTGGGATGTCTTGCCCTTAGAACTTCCAGAGAGGTAAGAAGCTTGAGTTTATCTGCTTGCTTCTGAGGTCCATAAACATTCATTATCATGTAAGTCTCCTTATCACCTACAGGATTACACACCAATGAAAGATATTTTCTTGATGCTTCAACCTCTAGGATTCCAAATTTTTGTGGATCCCACATCGTTAGAATCCCCCCTGCCGAGTTATTTGCCTTAACCTCTAAGTACTCATACTTGATTAACCATTTATTATGAATTTCTCTTATTTTATCCATTGAACATTTAGTGTCCTGAATAAAGACCATATCTGGTTTTTCTTCTTTTATTCTGTTACTTAAATTCCTTTGTTTCATTCTACTACCTAAACCTCTAATGTTCCTTGTTACAAGCTTCATTAAGGAAGGTTAGTAAAGGAATAGCTGGTAATATATTTCATCTTACCTGAGTTAATCAGTAGTTTTCCACATTCATTTAGTAGTTCATTTAGTTTTTTCCTTCCTCTTTTCCTTCTTGAGTTCTTTGGAGATTGTGCCTATGAGTTCTCCATCATTTTGACCCCACTTTGCCCCTGGCTTTCGTGGTTTCTCTTGACACCAGTTCCCTTTGATTGTGCCCTCCATAGAATATTTTTTGAACTTGATCATAGTCTTCTTTTGGCAAGGAGCCCATGCCTTTGTTCCTGCCTTGTTCCAGAAATAGTTCTAGATTAAGACTTTCCCTGTCTAGAATCTCCTGTAGTTCATGGTCCTCTGTTCCTGCCTCACTTGGAGTCATCTCATAGTCTTTAGTGATCTCCATGCAGCTAGGTAGATCATCCTTCTATTGGTTTTTAACTGTGATATCCTCCATTTCAACTTTTGTTTCCTGCTCCTTAGATGTGTTCTCCCTGTCTTGGATTGTCTTCATGTTCTCCTCTACCTCCTCTAGGATTTTGAAACTATTGGTTCTTGTATTTCTGTCTTCATTGATTTTCTTGTGTGGCCGTTTACTCCCTTTCCCTTTGGCCCCAACTTTGGTAAAACCCTCGTGATTTCTATCCAAAGAGGTTTTCCCATTTCCTTCCATATTGTTTGTTGGGCAGTCTCTAAATAGATGGCCGTGTTCATGAAATTTGCGGCACCTAAAATGTATGTAATCATAGTCCACCATTTGCACCCAATCTTCATCATATACCTCTAAAATTATTGCTTCTGGAAGGGCTCCAGATAGATCCATTTCCACACATATTCGGGCAAAGGAGGCATATTTACCTTTGAGAGTTGCCTCTGATATCTTCAGGAAATGCCCTAGCTTGTTGCCTATAGTTTTCAAAGATTCTGGTAGCCAGTAATCCAGAGGTAGTGATTATAGTCTGATCCAAACTAGTACAGATGTAAATGTTTCACGTTCCGGGACAAAGTTCATCATCCATGGCCGCATGTAGCATCCTGCCACAGCATAGAAATAAGGCCCCCCTTCAAACACTTTGTCTTTGTCCTCTAGGTTCACGAACACCACTGTGAAGAAGCCCTTAGAACCTAGATGTAAATGCATTTCTCCCTTTGGCTTCCAATGGCTCCTAATCCAGATGTGCAATTCCCTCTCCGTTGATCATAACCCCATGAACTTGCAGATGATCGCATGTTCTTTCATATGGTCCTTGTGCGCTTGAATCACTGGATCACTCAATATGACCTGGGGAATGATGCTTGATTTGGGTTTGCAGACTCCCGTGGTTCTTGTGGAAGTCGTTTTTCCACTACCGCCTCCCTTCTCTTTTTATTTTCTTGTTTCCTATTGATTCCCTTCCTGATCCTGTGATTCGTTTCTTCCAACCGTCTCCTTGCCTCTTGCTTCTGAAATCATTTCCGATGGTTTTTTGAAATGCTTCCCTCCTACTTCCTTACCTCCTTCTGTGACTACCCGACTGTAGGAGGGAGCGACGCTCCCCCCTGCACGTCCCACCATGGAACCCTAATGCAAAACCCTAGAGTCAACTTGGATCCTCGTTCAAGTTGCAGACCTTGTTTTACAATCTACTTTTCTTATGATCATGGAACTCTAGCAAAGCATAATTATCATTAATTGATTCCCCGAAGAAATAAAACAGAAACTCATAATAAGCAACCTGAAATATCTACCATGATTCATGGAGAAGAGGAAGAAATGAAACATGATAAATCAAAATTATGAGACCAAGTGCAACAAATTTCACTCTCACAAAAAGTAACAGAAGCTAAGATGGATGGTTTGAAGAATGACATCAATGGTATAGAAGAAAAAATGAAAGGTGAAATTGAATATTTGAATAAAGACATGCAAGGTTTGAAGCGAGGTTTTGCAAAGTTGCTACAAGAAATTCTTCCTAATGGAAAAAAGTTAGTAGAGGAAACTCCTGACGAGAACAAAAGAAATGTTAATCATGATTGCATAGATTCTAACGTTGTATTAAAGATTCAACAGATTCCAAAGATCGATATGAGGAATTTTTATGGAAAGGATCACATAACATGGATAGTACAGATGGAGAAATATTTTGATCTCCATAATGTGCAAAACACACAAAAGGTACGCATTGCAACTTTATATTTACAACCCAATCAGTTTGTATGCTATCAATGGCTTTGCTCTCGTAAACAAATTTTGACTTGGTCGATTTTTACGGAGGAAATGACATCACATCATAAGGATACAAAGAGAAACACCTTCTTTAGCCAATTGATAAACCTCAAACAAAAGGGTTCAATAGTGGAGCACATTGAGAACTTCAAAAAATTGAATATAAGGGTAAGTGATATTCAGGAGGAGCATACGATTGATGTCTTCATAGGGACTCTAAAGGATAGCATGCAACATGAGGTTTGCCTTTAGGAACTTGATTCATTGGAGAAGGAATTTAGGTTGGCAAGAAAAATTGAAAGAAAAATTATAGTAACAAGGAAGCCTACCACTCACAACTATAAAGATGGAAGTGTGGTTTCTCCTAGCCTTCCACGACCTACAAGGTTGACACCACAACAATTGGAAGAAAAAAGGAAAAAAGGGGTTTGTTACAATTGTGATAGAAAATACACTAATGGTCATAAGTGCGTCGATAACACATTATTTTACATTGATTGTGAAGAGGAGGAAGAAAAGGGACAAGAAATGTCAAAAGAAGAAGATATACACCATGATCCAACCCCGGAGAAAGAAGAAATGAATCCAACCATATCTTGTAATGCATTGGTAGGAATTACCACTCCTCAAACTCTCAAAGTAGAAGGACATATCAACAAAGAAAAAGGTTGATTGATTTGGGTAGTACCCATAATTTTATTCATTGTAAGATAGCCAAGGAATTAAATTTTTTCCTATATCCAGCACCAGAGGGTCAAGTGATGGTTGCAAATGGAGGAACCATAACTTGCTTTGGAAAGTGCCATAATATCAAGTTATCCATGGGAGAATATGTATTGAATAGTCCAATGCTTTCCATTCCAATGGGTGGTGCTAATGTTGTAATAGGAGTCCAATGGTTACAAACTTTGGGTACGATAGGTTTTAATTTTCAAGAACTTTTCTTGAATTTTTTTTGGGAAGGAAAGGAAGTTTAATTAAGGGGCATCGTAGGGAAACCAAGAAAGATAATGAACTCTAATAACATGACAAAGATTCTAACAATGGGGTGTAATTGCATAATTATGTTCATTAGAGGTTTGAACATCGAAATCATCTATTTCTCCAGACCTCCAAAAAGTCTTGGACAATCATTCCAAGGTATTTGAGACTCCTAAAGTCCTCCCACTTATTTGTGATCATGATCATGCTATATATTTGATTCCAGGAAGTATTCCTCCTAACATCAGGCCTTACAGATATCCCTATGCCCAAAAGTGTGAAATTGAACGTATGGTCGCAAAAATGTTAGAGGTTGGTATAATTCAACCTAGTCAAAGTTATTTCTCTACTCTAGTAGTATTGGTGCACAAGAAGGATGGATCATGGCGCACGTGTCCAGATTATAGGGAGCTCAACAAGCTCACTATTAAAGATAAATTTCCTATTCATGGCATTGATGAATTATTGGATGAATTACAAAGATAAAATTACTTCACCAAGTTGGATCTTCGTGCAAGATATCATCAAATAAGAATGAATACTAAAGACGTTCCAAAAATAGCATTTAGAACTCATGAGGGTCATTATGAAATTTTTTTCATGCCTTTTGTCCTTACCAATGCACCTTCTACATTTCAAGGATTGATGATTTCCATTTTCAAACCCTTAGAAACAATTTGTTAGTATGTTTTGATGATATACTAATCTACAACAAGTCTTCGAAGGATCGTGTTCAACATGTTGACAGGGTGCTCAAGCTATTAGAGGAGAAACAAGTATATGCAAAAACCTCCAAATGTCTCTTTCAAGTATAGAAGGTGGAATATCTGGGTCATATTGTATCTCTTGAGGGTGTTAAGGTAAACCCTAAGAAAATTAAATCCATTAAGGAATGGAAAATCCCCACATCCATAAAGCACCTGCAAGGATTTCTCAAATTGAAAGGGTATTATTGCAAGTTTGTTAAGAAGTATGGGAAAATAGGAGCACCTTTAACAACATTAATGAAGAAAGATGCATTTTCTTGGACTCCAAAAGCAACTAAGGCCTTTGATCATCTTAAAGAGGCAATGTGCCAAGCACCGGTCTTAGCTATGCCATACTTCACAAAAACCTTTTATTGTGGAATGTGATGCCTCAAGAAATAGAAATGGTGTTGTTTTAATGCAAGAAAGAAGACCCATTTCTTTTGAAAGTCGTCCAATCAAAGGGAAGTATTTACACAAAGCTGATTATGAGAAGGAAATGTCGGCAATACTACATGTACTTAAGAAATCGAGACCTTACCTAATGGGAAGGCACTTCAAGGTAAAAACAGATCATGATAGGCTTAAATACTTTTTAGAACAAAGATTATCTTCAGAAGAGCAACAAAAATGGGTCACAAAGATGTTGGGTTATGACTATGAAATCATCTACAAAAAAGGGAAGCAAAATGTTGTTGCATATGCACTCTCAAGAAAGGATGAGGATATGGAAGAATTGCTTTTTGTCATTTCTATTATCCAACCAAATTTGATAACCGAAGGAAGGGATGAATGGAAGAATGATGAAGAAGTGTAGGCACTCATTCAAAAGTTGCAACAAGATCCTAGTACATATGATACATTTCGCTGGAATAATGATTCATTATGTTACAAAGATCCCTTATACCTTTTTAAAGAATTCCCAAATAAAACAAAAGATTCTTCTAGAATAACACACCTCCTCCTTAGGAGGTCACTCAAGATTTTAAAAAACTTACCATAGGGTTAAGAATGATTTTTTTTGGTATGGCCTTAAATCTATTATTCAGAAGTTTGTGGCATAATGTTTGGTTTTCCAACAAAATAAAGTTGAGACAATTAAGACCCCGGGTTTGTTACAACCTTTATCCATTACAAGTCAATGTTGGGAGGAGGTTTCAATGGATTTCATCACAAGTTTACCCAAGTCCAAAGGAAAGAGTGTCATCATGGTGGTAGTTGATAGAATTACCAAGTATGCACACTTTTCTGTATTATAGCATCCATTTAAAGCCGGTACAATTGCTATTACATTTATGGAAACAATTCAAAAGCTACATGGAAACCCAAATATTATTGTAAGTGACAAAGATCATATTTTCACTGGAACTTTTTGGACGGAATTATTTTCTTGTCTGGGTACTCAATTAGCTCATAGCTCATCTTATCATCCTCAATCGGATGGGAAAACTGAGATAGTGAAATTTTTTTTGGAAGGATATCTTCGTTTCTTTGTATATGGTAAACATACACAATGGGTCAAGAGGTTACCTTTGGTTGAATGGTGGTATAACACTTCCTTCCACATTGCAGCAAAAATGGCCCCATTTATGGCACTTTATGGATATCATCCACCGTCCATCACATCATCTTTAAGAGAAAATTCTAAGGTTTAAGCAGTGGAAGATCACATCGAGAATCAACAACAAGTTCTCCAACTCTTAAAGGATAACCTCACTTTGGTGCAGAATAGAATGAAACAACAGGCATATCAACATTGCAGCGAAAGAAGTTTTCATGTAGGCGACTAGGTATTTTTACGGCTACAACCATACAAACAAATGTCTCTCAAAAAATATAAGAAGGATAATCAATTATCGCCAAAGTATTATGGTCCTTACAAGATGTTGCAAAATATTGATACTATGGCATACAAATTGGATCTTCATACATCTTCCCTAGTGCACCATGTTTTCCATGTTTCATGCTTAAAGAAGGTTATAAGTGACAAGCTCCAAGTTCAAACAATATTGCTAGACCTTGACAAAGAAGGAAAAATCATATTGGAACTTGAAGCAATCATGGAAACAAGAACTCGACAACTACAAAATCAATCAATTTCAGAGTATCTCATCAAGTGGAAGAACCTTCCCGCAGAAGATTCTAGATGGGAGGATGAGAATTTTATACAGAAGCATCCATAACTACTCAAACATTGAGGAAAACACTTTTTTGAAGGAGAAGGGCATGTTAGGTCCATATAATACTAGTGTATTCACTCATTCTTATTATTGTATCCAAATTATTATTATTATTGTGCCCCATAGAAGCCCACTTTTGTTATTGTTGTGGCCTTACATTATTATTGTTATGTCGACTCTGATTATATTGTGACCCCTTAGAATCCTATATATAGAAAGGAGGTTTTTTCATTTAAATCATCCAAGAATTGTTCATTTATGTAATGAAAAGGAAGTTTCCCCCTCGAAGACGCTGATTCTGAAGTCATTAATCTATCCTTTCCTCTATTTTGTCAGCGGGTTGCATACGAACAACGAACTAGAGGGAGATTCACAATGACATAATTCAATTGTGGATAAGGATAACCAGGAAAAGAAAAACATAAATTCCAATAGAGAGAAATTAATTGGTTGACACAACTTTGGGTAGGGTTCGGTTGCAGAGTTAGAAAACCCTAGCTACTGAAAACCCAAATGGCAGAACAAACTCGAACCCCAGGCAGAATTGGTTACTCTAATCAAACTGCTATGACTCAAGTTGTCAGATGATATCCGAAGGAGAGAACGTGTGATCTACCTCTAGGTGTCACCTTGGTTAAGGCGTCCGAGATGGTGGAGTTCATCCATTAAACTATAGTCAATAAGGCCAAGTCGTCGTGGTATTATCCATAATTAAAAATCACCTTACATTACCATTGCAAGGGTTACATAAATATATGAAAACCTCATGGCGCATTGTTACATTAAACTTAAATATTTATTAAAACACATATATATATTTGGATTCCTCTTGCCACTGGTAATGTGGTGTTTGAGTGATTCAATCAAAATGATTTGAGTGTGGCCTGATTTGTTGCTGTTAACGTTGCAATTGCGGAAATTGAAACGGTTGGGATTACTTCATGGGACGGTTTATTGGAATACCAAAACTATGTGAGAGATTGGTATTGGTTTATTGCAGTTGAGGAATTAGTTGCTCAAAATAACACTGGCTACTCTTGCTTCAATGACTAGAGGTTTTTAACCTCGCCTTTTTCATTTCTTTGAAGAAGTAGATCAAAAAATCAATTTATTATTGTAATCATTATTATTATAATTTAAATTAATATCAATATTTAAAGAAATATTTTCAGAACAATATGTATATTTTAAGACTAAAGTAATGCTCTTAGAGATCATATAACTACATGAGGTTCTAATCCACAAGTTTAATTATAGAAGAAATTGGCCTTATTCCATTGGTTAAGTTTAACATAAGATTTTTTTCATATTCCATTGGTTACCTAAATTGAGAATAATCTCATGGCTTAATACATAATACTTTGGCACAAACCATGTATCTGGGGGAAAAATAATTATAAAGCCAATGTTATTTGA
The DNA here is from genome assembly GCA_000404065.3 of Pinus taeda. Lineage (NCBI taxonomy): Eukaryota > Viridiplantae > Streptophyta > Pinopsida > Pinales > Pinaceae > Pinus > Pinus taeda. The sequence goes on along the minus strand of APFE030887454.1, from coordinate 85,689 downwards.
ACTTCTAAGCCAAGTTTTAGTACTTGTACCATTATACATGCTTTAGGAAAGGAATATTTATATAAGTGGCTTAATACGTAATACTTTGGCACAAACCATGTATTCCAGACTTTAAACTTCCAAGCCAGATTTTATTACTTGTACCATTATACAGGATTTAGGAAAGGAATATTTATCTGAGTGGCTTAATACGTAATACTTTGGCACAAACCATGTATTTCGGACTTCGAACTTCCAAGCCAAATTTTAGTACTTGTACCATTATACATGATGTAGGAAAGGAGTATTTATTTGAGTGGCTTATAACGTAATACTTTGGCACAAATGATGTATTCCAAACTTTGAACTTCCAAGCCAAATTTTAGTACTTGTACCATTATACATGTTTTAGGAAAGGAATGTTTATTTGAGTGGCTTAATACGTAATACTTTGGCACAAACCATGTATTCGGGACTTTGAACTTCCAAGCCAAATTTCATTACTTGTACCATTATACATGCTTTATGAAAGGAATATTTATCTAAGTGGCTTAATACGTAATACTTTGGCACAAACCATTTATTCCGGACTTTGAACTTCCAAGCCAAATTTTTGTACTTGTACCATTATACATGCTTTAGGAAATGAATATTTATCTAAGTGGCTTAATACGTAATACTTTGGCACAAACCATGTATTCCAGACTTTGAACTTCCAAGCCAAATTTTAGTACCTGTACCATTATACATGCTTTAGGAAAGGAATATTTATCTGAGTGGCTTAATACATAATACTTTGGCACAAACCATGTATTCCAGACTTTGAACTTCCAAGCCAAATTTTAGTACTTGTACCCGATCCGGATTTAAATAGGAACACAACAGATTACATATATAACCATAACTACAAAGATGCAGTAGAAATAAAACTTCATTTCATTAATATCAAATACTGAAGTATGTTTACAAACAGAATGGAAAAAAGACTACCTCGAGTGATGGTAGCTTATCTTTGAGAAGAGATGTGGCAGCTACATGCCTTTAAACTATGTTACAATGAGGTTCGAAGGCCTATTTATTGTTAAGAAACAATGAAAAACCCTAAACATCCAAAAACCTAAACCTAGGAGATGAAGTGCCAAACTATGGACCTTGTTTGGTAAATTGGTACATCAACTTCCCGGGGTCGTAACTTTGGTATACGATCTACGTTTGACATGCACAATACCTCATTACAAAGCTCTATCCAAGGACTACAAATTTTGAGTGAGAAACATCAGTCAATGATCCATATTTCTCCCAAACAATTCCATTTGGGGCCTCAAAATGGCTCCAGAAGTTCACGACCCGAAAAACTGCCAAAAATAGTAAATTGTGCTAGAAATAAGGAAACTGAAAAACTAAACGAAACAATGGTGGGGGTCCAAGTGGAATAAGTAGGTGGCCACCAATATCCACTTGGATCATTCCTCCCCCCTTAGGAAGTAATGGCCCCCATTGAGTTAAATTCCTCCATGAGATGAGGAAACTTTTGCTAAACTTGGTCCCTGGTGAGCCACTTTCCCTGATGAAGGAGTTGGCCTACTTTGACAACTCGATATAGTTGGATCCTTTACTGTTTAGTGTTCTTGATCTATGTGTGCATTATTTTATCAGTTGTGGCTTGCTCCATGCAACCTGGATTTACCTCTGTAGGTGTGAGTTGTTCTACAATGTCTAATGTGTCCAACAATGGTGGGAAGTATGGTCAAAGGTGGTTCACATTGAACACTGGGTGCAGGCCAAGGAATAGGGGAATGTTGAGCTCAAACACATTGTCACCCATGACCTTGGTAATGGTGTAAGGACCATATCAGAGTGGTCTGAGTTTTCGATAGGCTCCAGTAAGGCGTTCCTTCTGCAAATGCAACCAGACTTTGTCACCCACCTGAAACTTGTGTGGCACGCAATGTTGATCATGTCACTGTTTGTACTTGCCATTTGATTTCTCCAGAATGTCATGGACCTACTCACGGATATGTTGGATGTGCTCAATGAATTTGTTTGCTTTATTGGCTTCCGACTGGACATGAGCCGAATCTACCTGAGTAGATGCAAATGGTATGGCCACATCAATGAGACATATTGGCTAGAATCCAAGGCCCACTTGAAAAGGGTTGTGGTCAGTTGAGCTATGGAGAGCCCACTTATAGCTATGTTGGACATAGTGAAGGCTCTCATCCCATGTGTGTGGGTGCTTTGAGTTGTACATGCACAGAATGTGTACAATAATCTTGTTAACGACCTATGTCTAACCATCAGTTTGGGGATGGAAAGTTGTGAACTTAGTGAGATTGGTGTCCAACATCGACTAGAGACTGCACCAAAATGTACTGAGGAACCCGTTGTCTTGATTTGAGATGATAGACTATGGGATACCAAAGCGTACCCACACTCGTTCAAAGAAGAGTTTAGCAGTGGCTTCTGCTGTGATATTCTTCTTGTAGGCCGCCATAATGACCATCTTCGAGAATCTGTTGATGACCACAAAAGCACAGTTATTGCCATGCTTAGTAGAAGGAAGGCCTGACATGTAATCCATGGAGATGGATTCCCGAGGTTGACTAGGGGTATGTAGCGGAGTATAGAGGCCTTTCTTCTTAATGGTCTGTTTGGCAATGACGTAGGAAGTGCAGGATCTGATGTACTTCCCAACATCATGTCGAAGATTCGGCTAATAGAAGTACATCCTGTTGAAGATTTGGACAATAGAAGTACTTCTACAGTACTGCCACTGTTTTCTCAACCCCGAAATTCCCAGCGGCCCTACTGTAGTATGATTCTCAAATCATCTTGGCTTGCTCGCTTGAAGGAACACAAATGTGTCCCAGGTGGCATCACAGGGCATCTTGGAGGTGAAAATCTGGAACTTTCTGACCCTCTAAGAGCATCTGCTATGTGTGGTCGAATTCTAGGTCACTTTTGTAAGGAAGTGGCCAATCAGAAGTCTCGTGCCCATAAGAGTTGAGCACAGTGGTTAACACCATGATCAGTGGTTGACTAAGGCAGTCTACAACATTATTCGTGTTACCCTTCTTATACTAGATATTCAAATGGAACTTATGTAGGCATGTGGACCACTTTTGATGGCCATAATTCTACAACTTCCCTTTCATCTGTATGAACTGCAAGGGTCAGTGGTTTATGTGGATGACTGTTTCCTTCCCCAAAATGTAATTCTTCCATTGTCGGCAGGCATGCACAATGGAATACATCTCTTTGTCATAAGTTGGATACTTTCTCATTGTGTCTGAAAGTGTCTCACTGTGATATGCCACTAGATGCCCCTATTGACTAAGGATTTCCCCAATAACATAGTCAGATGCATCTGTCTCGATCTCAAATGGTTGTTGCAAGTCTGGTAAAGTGAGCACTAGTGCAGAGCAGAGGCGATGTTTCAACTCTGTGAATGGCTTGTGTTGAGATTCAGACCAAAAGAATTTTTCTTTCACTCCTCCCTTGGTGACTTGACTCAAGGGATAAGTGATATGATAGAATCCCAACAGGAACATGCGGTAGAAATTAGAAAGACCTAGAAAGCTACGGAGCTCTGTTAGAGTGGTTGGGGCTGGCCAATCTCGAATGACTTGGATCTTGGCTGGATCCACATGCACCCCTCGTTCATCAATAATGTATCCAAGATACTGAGCCTGGCTCATGCCAAAAGTGCATTTCTCCAAATTGCCACACAACTTGTGTTGTTGCAGTGTTTGGATAACCTGTCGGATGTGGTGGAGGTGCTCTTCCCAACTCTAGCTTAAGATCAGGATGTCATCCAAGTATAACACTACAAATGAGTTGGTGGATTGCCGCAAGATGCCATCCATCAACCTCATGAAGGTTGCAAGAGCATTCGTTAACCCAAAAGTCATAACCAACCATTCGAAAAGGCCCTCCTTGGCTTTGAAGGTAGTCTTCCACACATCAGAGGGTTCGATTGGTACCTGGTGATAGCCAGACTTCAAGTTGATCTTGCTGAAATATTTTTCCCCTTTTAGTTGGTCCAGAAGGTCATCAATCCATGGGATCGGGTACCTATTCTTGTCAGTGATCTTGTTCGACGCCTAATAGTCAATACAGAGTCCCTAATTCCCATCCTTCTTCTATACCAACACGATCGAGCTCCTACAGGGTGATGAACTCGGACGGATGTGACCTTTCTGTAGAAACTCCTGAATCTACCTCTTGATTTCCTCATTCTCCATTATGGAGTGTCGATATATTGTTCCATTGGGCAGCAGTGCACCTAGGGTCATATCGATGGAGTGCTTGATGTGGTAGTGCAGAGGCACCCTTGTGGGGGACGTGAAGATGTCCTCATACTCCTCTACGTTCTTATCCATCTATTTTTTCCATGCAAAGGGGCCTTGTCTAGAGGTCTTGGCCATCATCTACTTCTTTCCATGAGGGCGTATCTGTTATGAAACCAGCTCAAGAAAAGATAGAAAAGATAGATCAACTCCTTAGAATTCAGCCTCTTCGAGGGGGAAACCTCCTTTACATTACATATATGAACAATTCTTGGATGATTCAAATGAAAGTACCTCCTTTCTATATATAGGAGTCTAAGGGGTCATAACATAATCAGAGCCTACATAACAATAATAATGTAAGGGCACAATAATAACAATAGTGGGCTTCTATGGGGCACAATAGTAACAATATGAGCACAATAGGGGCACAACAATATCAATAAGGGGTACAACTACAATAGTAATGGGGTAATCACTAGTATTATGGGGACCCAACATGCCCCTCTCCTAAAAAAGCGTTGTCCTCAACGCTTGAGTAGTTCTGGATGCTTCTGTATAAAATTCTCATCCTCCCATGTGGAATCTTCAGTAGATAAGTTCTTTCACTTGATAAGATACTCTGAAATGGATCGATTTCATAGCTGTCGAGTTCTTGTTTCTGTGACTGCTTCTGGTTCCAATATAATTTTTCCTTCCTCGTCAAGTTCTGGCAATATTGTTTGAACTGGTAGCTTATCACCTATAACCTTCTTTAAACATGAAACATGGAAAACTGGGTACAATCGAGAAGCTGCAGGAAGCTCCAATTTGTATGCCATAGTACCAATCTTTTGCAACACCTTGTACGAACCATAATACTTTGGTGATAATTTATTATCCTTCTTAGCTTGCTTGAGGGACATTTGCTTATATGGTTGTAGCCTTAAGAATACCGAATCACCTACATCAAAACTTCTTTCACTGCGATGTTGATATGCCTGTTGTTTCATTCTATTATGTGCCAACACGAGGTTATCCTTTAAGAGTTGGAGGACTTTTTGTTGATGTTCGATGTGATGTTCCACTGCTTGAACCTTAGAATTTTCTCTTAAATATGATGTGATGGATGGTGGCTGATACCCATAAAGTGCCATAAATGGGGTCATTTTTGTTGTTGTATGGGAGGAAGTGTTATACCACCATTGAGCTAGAGGCAACCATTTGACCTATTGTGTCTGTTTATCAGATACAAAGCAACGAAGATATCCTTACAAACATTTGTTTACTATCTCAGTTTGCCCATCAGATTGAGGATGATAAGATGAGCTATGAGATAACTGAGTACCAAGACAAGAAAATAATTCTGTCCAAAAATTTCCAGTGAAAATGGGATCTCTGTCACTTACAGTGATCTTTGGGTTTCCATGTAGCTTTTTAATTGTTTCCATAAATGCACTAGAAACTGTACTGGCTTTAAATGGATGTGATAATGCACAAAAGTGTGCATACTTGGTAAGTCTGTCAACTACCACCATGATGACACTCTTTCCCTCAGACTTGGGTAAAACTATGATAAAATCCATGAAACCTCCTCCCAACGTTGGCTTGGAATGGATAAAGGTTGTAATAGACCAAGTGTCTTAATTGTTTCAACCTTATTTTGCTGGCAAACCAAACATTACGCCACAAACTTTCGAATATCTGATTTAAGGCCCTCCCAAAAAAATTCCTTCTTAACCATGTGGTAAGTTTTTAAAAATCACGAGTGCCCTCCTAAGGGAGAAGTGTGCAATTCCATAAGAATCTTTTGTTTTAGCTAGGAATTCTTACAGA